>SOZL01000885.1:0-46962 GCA_009733165.1 Naja naja | reverse complement strand
GGTAGAGCACCTTTGATATGATAATAAGAGAGTTACAAATGTATCCTCACTATTTTTAGCTGGTAGTGTATCTGTTTAGAAGACAAAAGATGGGTTTAATAGAAAAGCATATTATGGTTGTGGAAGGAAGGCTGGCTGGCTGAAAAAATAGGACCCTTGGATGTTAAATCGAAGCCCAGAGATGCCACAGCGAAATCAATTGAGTCCAATCCTTTATTTACTTATCCCTAATATATGGTGGAATCTCCAGCTACAATAGTGCAACTTTTACTGTCAGAAGGGGATCAAGACTAGTGTCCTTGCACAGCAGGAAGTGATGTAGACCTGACTTTCTCAGAATCCTAGAAACACTTATCTGGCTAAATGTCTGTGAAGAGTGTTGGTCATCTGGGTCATATTAGTCTCAAAGGTGCTTTTTCAAAAGGCAACTGGGCTGTTTTGTCCTGGAGGAGGAGGAAGAAGAAGACAATGTTTCACTTCTCATTCAAGTAGCTTTATCAGTCAAATTCTTGAATGAGAAGCAATATGTTTTCTTCTTTTTCTTCCTCAAGGGAAAAAAAACCAATCCAGTTACCCTTTGAAGAAGCACCTTTGAGACCTTTGTCTGGCTGTTTCCAAAAGAGTGCAGTCAGGTAAGATTCTTGTAAATAGGCAAGCAACAATAAAAAAAGTAACTATGATCAGCACACAATATCTCTCTGGTTCCTTCTGCCTGTCAAGTAGACAGAATCTTGCCAAACAAAATCTGTAACCTTCTACCTTACTAGATACATCCTGAAAGTTGTGACTACCATGAATATATTCTCCCCTCTCCCAGTACAGCTTTGGACTACACAATTTCTTAATCCAGGCTTCTGCCTGGGGAAAACTCTGCATTATTATTATTATTATTTTGTCAATCGCTTACAAGATAATAGGTATAAGTATAAACATAGTTATGAATACATGAAATGGATATATATAAGAAAAATAAAATAAAAAGAATCAATAGGACAGGGACGGTAGGCACGTTGGTGCACTTATGCACGCCCTCTCAGACCTCTTAGGAAAGGGGTGAGGTCAATAGTAGACAGTCTAAGGTTAAAGTTTTGGGGGTTTGGGGAAGAAACCACAGAGTCGGGTAGCGTATTCCAGACATCGACCACTCTGTTGCTGAAATCATATTTCTTGCAATCAAGTTTGGTGCGGTTAACCTTGAGTTTCTATCTATTGTGAGCTTTTGTATTGTTATGGCTGAAGCTGAAGTATTCATTGACCGGAAGGACATTGCAATGTATGATTTTATATACTATACTTAGATCGGACCGAAGGTGGTGTAGTTCTAGGTTTTCTAGGTCTGGAATTTCAAGTCTGGTGGCATAAGGTATTCTGCAACGAGTAGAGGAGTGTAGAACTCTTCTTGTGAAATATTTCTGGACTTTCTCAACTGTGTTAATATCAGATACGTGATGTGGGTTCCAGACTGATGACCTGTATTTGAGAATTGGTCTAGCAAATGTTTTGTATGCTTTTTTTTTTTGGTATCCTTCCTTCTTCTCCTCCAGGTGCACATTCCAAAACATTGGATCACTCCTTGCTTGTCATCTTTAAAAGCCCCACTTTTGCTAAGCAAGGTAATAAGCAGTCCAAAATTATAGGACTTTACTTCTACAAAACCTATGTAGAATGTAGAACTGTGCATAAGATGGAATACCAAAAATCGGAATTCAGAAACAGGATAGTTATGCAAGCATCTAAGGCAAGGGGAAAAAAAACAATGGAAGTTTCTTCAGAAAGGAAATATTATTTAGTAAATTCTCCTGCATAAGAACATTGTATGTCTATGGAGAACTGAAGAAGCTTCTTGGATGAGAAGAGAAGAGTTTTCAAGGAAAACACCAAGAAAGTTCAGTTGCCTTTTGAAAAGCACCTTCAGGGTAAGAGCATTGAATATCTCTTGCAGACTATCTAAGTTAAATCTACAACATGGATTGAAGACAGAAAGGAAGAACATTTTAGATCTCGGTGTGTTCTGCTTCTCAGCTTGCTTCTGATCTCATCCAGCCATGGCTTTCAGAACAGATCGTTTTCATCCAAACTTATTGGATTGAATTATAAATGAGATGCATTTTAAGGATTTCCATGTACAGTAGGCTACAGGCAATTCTGTTGTTTGTCGTTATGCTTGTTCTGTGTATTTTCTTGAATTGTAAATGACTTCACTGCATTCTGGCAAGTGTACATTTATGTCTGCACAGACATTTATATTTGTTTACATTTCTGGAAATCTGAAGTCATTACATTCATGAGAAATTTCCCCTCTTAGGAATTGCTTCTTCAATCTCTGACCTACAACTACAAATCTGGGGATCCTGCTTTGTGCAATAATCTGAGGGATAACTGAGAAAATTACAGGTAGTCCTCAACTTACAACAGTTCATTTAGTGACTGTTCAAAGTTAGAACGGCACTGAAAAAAGTGACTTATGACCATTTTTCACATCTACAACCATTGCAGCATCCCTAGGGTCACATAATCAAAATCCAGACACTTGGCAACTGACTCATACTTATGACCATTGTAGTGTCCCAAGGTCATGTGATCATCTTTTGCAACCTTCTGACAAGCAAAGTCAATGGGGAAGCCAGATTCACTCAACAACCATGTTACTAACTTAACAACTGCAGTGATTCACACTTAACAAGTGACAAGAAAGGTGGTAAAATGGGACAAAACTCACTTAACAAATGTCTCACTTAGCAACAGAAATGTTGGAATCAGTTGTGGTCATAAGTCGAGGACTACCTATATACAGCCTGCATCTGCAATGTACATTCCGTGCCTGTGCAGTGAACTGAACAGTACTAATTTTTGTCATTTGCCAAATGAGAAGTGATTCTTTAAATACAAAGTAAAGGTCACAATGTCCATACAATCATGCAGAAGTGATCCAACCTCTTTCCCTTTTTCTTCTTCCCTGGAGTAAGAAGAGATTCTAAATTAAGCAGCAGAAAGCCACTTCCTAGTGGGCCTATGACTCAGATTTCTTACAGCAATATTTAGAATATTCACATTCTACTCTGATTTATATTACATACATTGTCAGGATAAAAAAAATACACAACGTGCAAGTAAAAGAACCCTTGTCGTTGTGAAATATATACCTGTTTCACTGTATTTGTAAACTGTTTGTCAAAGCAGTTCATGAAATTTAAATACACACTTTAAGACATAAATCAGGAAAATATACAAAAGTTTTTACAAATGCTGTTAAATTTACATGAATAATTAGTGATAACTTAAAACATGCCAATATGGGTTAACATAAAAATAAATACCAATATCCTTGATAAATATATGTAGATAAATATAAAATTTGGAATAATCTTGATGAAAACATATTTAGCATTATGTCACATGGCAACAAATGATATACAAAGTATGTACTTTCTGTCTATTGGTACGCTGCCCAGAATCACACATAGTTTATGTTGGGCAGCCATTTACCTGAATAAATAAAAGAAGTAAATATGTATAATGAAGCAGATCCTCGCATGGACATATTAGCAGGTGAATTTGGGAACCAAATACTAAGCAGAATGTAGCCCTTAAAATGAACATGCATAAACCAAAGATCCTCCACTGCAAATTAATGGCTAAATAATCAAAAGGAAAGGTAGAATGAAAGAGACTCTCTCAACAAAGGAGAATTCAACTTCTCAAAGAAACAAATTAACCACCAAGCATTCCTCAAAAGATATGCCCTCTGTTGTTAAGCAAATCAGCGTGAAATCACATGGTGAGTTTTTGCTCAATGTTCACCAAAGAACATTCTGATAATCCAGAAGACGATCCTCTATTGATCCCATTGACTATAGCAGGGTGTCAAACTCAAGGCCCAGGCTGCCCTGGGAACAGTGAAGGACTAGCTCGCGGTGCCTCTGCCAGTAAAAATGGAGCTTGGAAGGGCCACATACAACCCTCCCGAGTTCTGTTTTCGCTAGCAGAGTGCTTGGGCCACCATAGGGGCCCCAACACTAGTTATGTCGAACTGACCATGCCCCCCTGGCCACACTCCCCATGGCCCCTCCGAGGTCAAACACAACCCTGGTTTGGCCCTCAATGAAATTGAGTTTGACACCCCTGGACTATTGTGTTCTGTATTGTTACAATGAGCTGGGAATTGTGTTCTACTCCTGTTTTAGGAATACACTCCAAGAGCAGTATTGTATGATTGTGGTGCAATGCTATGCCATATAAATGCTATAAAACACTGTTATATCCCCAATTGGTATTTCCGACTTGGAATGTTCAAACATCTGTTTGAAACCTGTAGATTGGAGGCTATAAATCACCCACAAACAGTTGACATTCATTCTACTTCTCTATAACATTGGAATCCATAGAGGCTGAGCATATCTTGTATCAGTGTCTGGCTGCAGCGATAAGCTGATTAAGGGCCAATAAACCAAGCTGAATCCTGACAAGAGAGATTCCTTCAGGTGCAGGTTTTGAGAGCAGAGAAATTTACATGTCCTAAATAAATGTCTCTCAGAAGAAGTATAGCATTGGAAAGTGCTACTAGAACCCCTTTTTTGTCACTGAAACCCAAGAATATTAGCTATGTCTTTAGTCTTCCAATTGCAGTCATCATGCAGTCATCATAAACAATTAATTTTTCTATCTACTCTGAGAAAACTCATCCTTATAAAAGATCAGGCAAAATCTAATATTTTAAAGCCTTACAATTAAAAGAAACCCAAACTTTGGGTATGGTATAACTCTAGGGGCAGAATTATAGTCTATAAATGGGTTCCAGCTTAAATTAAACACTTGATACAAGCTAAAATTTCTGACGTTGGCTTAGGAAACAGCCAGAGGACACAGGGGAGACCTGCAGTGCTAAATTGCCTTAACATATTTAAGCCTCCTGACTTTAAGTATGTTTTCATGTTTGAAGCATTATTATGGATCCTTTCTGAAATGCTTAATTATTTCATTGCTGACTGACTAGTTGAATACACTTTTCTCTCTCTCTCTTTCTCTCCCTCCTCCCTCCTCTCTGCATTGATACACGCTCAGTCCACATCACAGGATCTCTTAAGGTTATTTTCCCATATATGGTAACAAAGTGGTGGAGAATGTGGGCAGGATTTGTATTTTAGATAGCATGTAAATGTACTAACGTGGGTATAAACATGCTGAGATATTTGTATTTGTATCTTGCAGGAAAGACAAAAAGTATCAGGAAAAGAAGGCAGGATTTGAGGTGCCTATGTTTTGTCCCTCTCTGAAAACTGAACATGATTGTACTTAAACTTCATGCCTGGTTTTAAATGCCAAACCCATGTTACATTAGGCAAAACATAAGTGTAGTGAAAGTAGCCCATTGAATTCCTGTTGTTGTTTACTGTTTGCTGACAAATCCAATAACTTTGAATACTCAGTGGGAATGTTGAATATTTTGTGGAACTGTTTTGCTAATTTGGATGCTGTAAGTTTTGAAACACTGTGGTTGTGAGAACTGTGATGTTAGAATGGCTAAAATTTATTTTTGAGTTTAGCTTCTCTGAAGAAATGCAGACCATTACTTTTGAAGCTTTGGAAAAAAAAAATCTTGGAATGGACTTATGCTAAAAATATAACATGGAGCCTTCCTTCTCCACTGACTGTTCTGTCATCCATGTTAAACATAATGGACAGCATTGAAAAGCTATTCTGGGGTTCAGATCGGAAATAATTAGTGGGATTAAACTGGAGTTGGAGACAAGAAGTATAAACTAGAGTAAGTTTTATAACCTACGTTATTTAAACTAAGCTATATTTCTGAGGGGTTACATCTATCCTTGCCATTTTTTCTGCCCTAGTGCACCATTCTAGGGAATATATTTGGGTCTCCTAAACTAAAATGCTCTCCTTCTTTTGGGCTGGGCTATTTTTGAGACTAAAGAACAGCAGTTTTAAACGCAGAGCCCTGGCCATTTTTCTATAGGATGCAGCAGCTCCAGTTTAAGAAGTTACTACTATGAGGAAAGGATGGGAAAAACAATGAGAGCCAGTGTGGTCTAGTGGTTTAAAGGACCAGGTGAAAAAGCAGGAGACTGTGAGTTCGTCCCTCTTTAACCATGAAAACCAGCTAGGTGACCATGAGCCAGTCACTCTCTCAGTCCAACCTACCTCACAGGATTGTTGTTGTGGGGAAACTAAGAGGAGAAAGGTGTATTGGATATGTTCACAGTCTTGAGTTATTTGCAACAATAATAAAGACAACATCCAAATCAATCTCCTTGCAGGATTGCTAGGTCTATGTGCATTTCTGAAGTCTGAGTAGGAGTAGTTGAGCTGTCCAAAAGTACAAACTTAACATTTCCTTGTAGTTTTGCAACCCAGACGGGAATGCCCAAAATTTTGAAGCCTTGTAGTCAAGAACAGCCTAGAACTGTGAAGTGTGAACTTTTACAGCTGGAATGAAAGTATCTAGAACTGTGAAGTCCTTTTGGTTCAAAATTAAAGCAAGAAAAAGAAGAAGAAATAACGAGGCATTAAGTTTTAAGACCCATTGAGGAATAGCCAAGTGTGTCTTTTTAGTAGTATGTTTTTGTAGAGGGGGGTGAGGGCTAGAGAGTGAGCCTATTGTCAAGAAGAAAACACAATCTGAATAGCTTTTTTAGTTGAAGAAACAGGGAACTTCTGACTACAAATCAGACTTTTCTCTCCTAAATAAAGAATGCTAATACGTAATCAGTTTTGACACCTTTCTCTTTTGTTAAGGGAATTTTGTCCTGGTAGGACTAGTCCCCACTGAGATACTTCTTTGTGTATGTAGCTGAATGTATGAATTTGTAGTGCAGACAAGGGCAAAATATCAGCCATCCTGCTGAAACAGGACAATATGCCACAAACAAGGAGAACTCTAGTTTATAGAACTGGACTGCCAAAATCCTGACAACTAGAAGATGGCGGCGAAAAGAAAAGTCTAACTTTGCTGCCCTCTGGTGGTTGCCTGGTTGTCTGCTCCCAGCCTGCCTAAATGCACCCATATGGTCAGGGGTGGAAATGCATGATAACCCTATTGGGTTGGTTTTATATCAAGAGCTGAAAAAGCGAAATATCTTCCCAAAAAAAAAAACCCCCAGAAAATCCAGTTGCCTCTTGAAAAAGCACCTTTGGGACAACCATGACCTGGATGTCTGAGAATCTCCATAGACAGCAATAGGAAAAGTTTCTAGGATTCTCCCTACAACTGTCCTTAGGCTGGCTCTCCCAACTTCCCACACTAATGGAGGTGGAGGCAGAAGGACATTAAAGCATCTATCTTAAAAAACCAACTTAATGATTAAAAGGGTAGATTATGGAAGGAAGGAAATTAACAGCGTAAGAGAGAGAGAGTAAAACATAAATATATGTATCTCTGCTATTAAGATCAGAAACTACTTTTTTTCTTTGTTTTTCTTTGTCAGTTTTTTCTTCTTCTCTCTTTTTATTTCTTTTCCACATTTTTTTCACTTTTCCTTATTCTTACTGTTTTCACTTAATTTGTACTGCTTCTATTGAAAACCTCTTTCTATAGAAGGATTAAAAGAACTTGCTACTCAGAAAGTGAGTTAAAATAACAGGAAAATATGTCTTTGATTCAAATTATTATTTTTTTAAAAACCCCAACCAATAGCATTTAGTACACTCAGGTACAATTGTCTCAAAGACAACGAAGTTATTCTAATCCCCATAATGCACTTAATCTGCAATGTCTTTAAGGCTGTGGATTTTCATTACATTTCACATGTATTCCTCTGCCATCTAGTGACCATCCCGAGTTTTGCAGCCAGATACTGTAGTCCCAAAGAGAGCTGGCGGGAGGAGGATGGGGAAGAATCTTGAAACACAGCAGGATTTAAAGAAGATCCTCCAAAACAGTATGTGAACTGTTTGTGAATCATGTGAAGGACTTTAAGCTCAGGGGAGAGATTGTGGTGGCAAGCTGGCCACTGTAGTACATAGCTTGCGATTTGACACAGTTATTAATAGAAAGAAGAAAAGAAGATGTAGGTTTCGAGCAGGAAGTCAAGAAAAAAAAGAAAGAGGAATTAAAGGAATTGCTATTCAGTTCATAGCTGGAAAATAGAAAAGGAGTACCTTATCGAAGAAAGGAGGCCAAGAAGCAAAAGAAATAGCTCAGGATGCCCTTGAAGAACTTAGAACTAAAAGCAATTTCCTTTCAGAGTAATTTCAGAAAACCATTATGTCTGTGTAGAGTTTGCTAGAATAAAATGATTCCAGCAAAATGACAATCAGCCATGATAAATGTGAGCAAAGGCTTCAGGGACAAGGAAATGCAATTGAAGACAAGCGGCTGTTGTTATGAGCAGAGCTTTTGGTAGGGAGGGACTTCATCTCCCTCTTACTACAATAACTCCAGGTTGCATAATACTCAGGTATCAGAGGTGATATTCAGCAGGTTCTGACCAGTTCTGGAGAACTGGTAGTGGAAATTTTGAGTAGTTCGGAGAACCGGCAAATACAACCTGTAACTGGAGATTTTACAGTATCCTTCCCCTGCCAAGACCACCAAGCCATGCCCACAGAACCAGTAGTAAAAAAATTTGAATCCCACCACTGTCAGGTATGGCCTTCTTCCATAGCAGAAGGCATGGTTCCCGAAGCCCCTTTTCAGCCAGAGTGGCCAAAACAACCATTGGCCCTGTACTTGTGCCAAGGTTAAAGAGCATGGGGAATGCAGGGAACCATTCACACAAGTGGAAAACCAAGAGCATTGGATGCACTTTCCCACAGGCCTAAGCAAGGGCTGCTCAGCTGAGTCCTCTTAATAGGGATACCGGCATTAAGTGGATGACTGGCATGTAGTCCATGGTCACAACTCTTCTTATAAGCACTTCTTGCTTGGGCACCAATTTCTTGGAGTCAGAATTAGGAGCAACTAAAATCCATGGAACCATATATACAGTTTATATGTGGATGGTAATCAATTTGTTCTTTTGGGTTCTCATTCTTCTCTGGACTTGTTCCTCCCCCCCCCCCTCAGGTCAAAACAAATCAAAACAATAACCCACTAAGCTTAAAGAATACCAAGATCTCAACATTATACATTCTGAGCATTCCTTTTTTCCCCCTTTATTGAACACTTTAAAGAAAACAAATAAATGCAAGAGTAAATGTGAAAAAGAGTGAAATACAGTCGAATAAAGCAGAGATTTTCAAATATAATGGAATTTATAGCTTTCTAAGATAATATTTATTAGTTATAATTAGCACTTTACACATGTATACCTATCTATATATCTACATATACATTATATCTATATATACATCTACATTTCTTTCTCTCTATCTCTACATCTATATTTACATCTACAGTACATATCTATATCTCATGTTAACAGGCTAAAAATCACCATTAAACTTCAGCTAAAAACAGATTAAAAAGGCCATGGTCAACCCAATATAATCTATTGAAATTACTGACTTTAGTAAACTCAGTCCTTACGGTATTACTAAAATGCCTTCTTTTTCTCAAATTTAGCATTAGAAGAGGGAGTTCCCAATTCAGTGTTCTAAACAGGAAAAAGCTCCAGAAATTTAAAGCAAGCTGGCAAGGCCATCACAGATGGCATTCCATATCCAGGAAGGGACAAAAGACAGCAGTTATTTTAGTTTTTGTCAGCAGGTAACTCTACTGTTAAAACCAAGGAACAAAAGAGAAGCTCCCAGATTTTTGAACCACGAAGGAGATTTGCTGCTTCACAGTTTGTTGAAAATCCCAGGCTTCAATGCTCTTTCATGCAATTGTTCCAGAAAGTTCATCTTTCAATTTGGGGTTTTTTCATGGACAACAAGCCTTGAGATAAGATTGTGCATCTTTTATTGTCAAAAGAATGGAGGACGTGTCTTCCTGAACTTTTAGATTGTTGCAGTAAAGGTACTATAAGGAAAGAAGCTCAGCCCTTCCAATTTTAAAGAATTGCAAAAGTCTCTTGTAGAGTCTCAAATGGCTGATGGGTTTCCCTCCTTTTCACAATATGGTTTGGAAAACAGAGTGCTTGGCAATAGGATTTAAAGAAGAATATGATTTCCCCTACTTGTTAGCTTTAATATTAAAAATGTTGATGTGTATTTAGATAAATCTTTCAGTTTTATGAATGTTTTGCATATTTCCTTTTGGGGACAGGAGGAAAGGCATCTAGTTGCCTTGGTTCTTTTGTTAAATATGGATGCTTATACTTTGTTTAGGCCAAATGTAAATGTTTTGACTTTTTGTCCTGGATTCGCTAATCCGTAACCTTGTGGTTCTACGGAAAGCTATCCAAGCAGTTAAACCTTCTTGTCATTCAACAAAGGAGACAGTAGTCTACCATCTAATCTTTATTAAATGCTGCAAGTTCAAGTAAAACTGTAAAAAAATAAGCAGTAATATATGATTATAACATGAATAACAACTAGCTGCCATGCTCCATAAAAGAGACCATGTGCTCTTAGTAATAACATTGCCTACTTACTATCTAGGATTAAAAAATATAACTGTCCCTATAATACCCAGGGCCTAAAGTGCCTAAAGGTGTGCAAGGATATATTGCTCACCTGCAATATCTGCAGTTGGGTTGAGATTGCAACCAATAACTACAGGTGAAACTCAAAAAATTAGAATATCGTGCAAAAGTTCATTTATTTCAGTAATGCAGCTTAAAAGGTGAAACTAATATATGAGATAGACTCATTACATGCAAAGCAAGATAATTCAAGCCGTCATTTACCATAATTGTGATGATTATGGCTTACAGCTCATGAAAACCCCAAATCCACAATCTCAGAAAATTAGAATATTAGATACAATCAATAAAACAAGGATTGTACATAGACCAGTATCGGAACTCTAAAAAGTATAAGCATGCATATGTACTCAATACTTGGTTTGGGCCACTTTTGCAGCAATTACTGCTTCAATGCAGCGTGGCATGGAAGCTATCAGCCTGTGGCACTGCTAAGGTGTTATGGAAGACCAGGATGCTTCAATAGCGGCCTTCAGCTCTTCTGCATTGTTCGGTCTCATGTCTCTCATCTTTCTCTTGGCAATGCTGGGGAGAGGAGCCACTTAGGTGGTTCCGCCCCAGACGCCTTATGGACCGGAGGCGGTTCCAGGCAGAACTGGGGTTTTTCCCCTTCCCTTGCCCACAGCTCTGTCGAGGATCTGGTGGTTGCTTGGCAACAGGCTGCGTCGGATGCCCTCGACAGGGTTGTCCCCATGTGACCCCTCACACGTTGTGGATCCCGGTTGGCTCCTTGGTATACGGAGGAGCTCCGGGAGATGAAACGTCGTCGGAGGGGCTTAGAGAGCAGGTGGAGGTCCACCCGCTCCCAGGCCGATCGAGCCCAGCTAAGAGCCCATGTTAGGACTTACCTGGTTGCTATGAGAGTGGCGAGAAGGGCTTATCTCTCCACTCTCATAGCGTCCGCAGATAACCGCCCGGCCGCCCTGTTTCGGGTTACCCGCTCTCTCCTTCGTTTAGGGGAGGGAGCGGACCCGTTGCGGGGAAGAGCTGAGGAGTTTGGCCAATATCTGTCGGATAAGATCGTTCGAATTCGGAGCGGGTTGTCCTCTGATTTGCAGTGGTCTGAGGATCGGGATGCAAGTAGTCTGGCCAGTGTGATTTGGGATGAGTTCGATCCTGTTTCTGAGGATGAAGTGGACGGGATTATGCGGCGCCTGAGTTCCACCACATGTTTGTTGGACCCGTGTCCCTCCTGGTTAGCTTATGCCGCCAGGGAGGTCACCTGTGGCTGGCTCGGGCAGTTGTCAACGCTTCGCTAAGGGAGGGTGTCTTTCCCGCTGCCTGAAGGAGGCGGTGGTGAGACCCCTCCTGAAGAAGCCTGCCCTGGACCCGGCCGTGTTAGACAACTTTCGTCCAGTCTCCAACCTTCGCTTTTTAGCGAAGGTTGTTGAGAGTGTGGTGGCTCGGCAGTTTCCACTTTTCCTGGATGAAGCGGACTACCTGGATCCGTATCAATCGGGCTTCCGTCCTGGTTACAGCACGGAGACGGCATTGGTCGCACTGATGGATGATCTCTGGAGGGCCGGGACAGGGGTTTTCCTCCGTCCTGGTCCTATTAGACCTCTCAGCGGCTTTTGATACCATCGACCATGGTATCCTTCTGCGACGCCTCAGGGGGTTGGGTATAGGGGGCACTGTACTTCAGTGGTTCACCTCCTACCTCTCGGGGCGGTCGCAGTCGGTACTGGTGGGGGGACAGAGGTCCACCTCGAGGGTGCTCTCTTGTGGGGTCCCTCAGGGGTCGGTCCTCTCCCCCCTGCTATTTAACATCTATATGAAGCCGCTGGGTGAGATCATCCGTGGTTTCGGGGTGAGTTTTCATCAATATGCAGATGATACTCAGCTGTATATTTCCACCCCGAACCAGATCGGTGATGCCCTCTCCCTGATGACCCAGTGCTTGGATGCGGTACGGATCTGGATGGACGGAAACATGCTTCGTCTCAACCCGGCCAAGACTGAGTGGCTGTGCGTACCGCATCGCGCCCAGTCAGGATTATCCATCGTTAACCATAGGGGGAGTGGTGTTGCCCCCTGTGGATAGGGCGCGGAATCTGGGGGTCCTCCTGGATGCACGGCTTCGATTGGAGGAGCAGGTGGGGGCCGTCGCCAGGGGGGCTTTTGCCCAGCTCCGTTTGGTTCGCCAACTACGCCCTTTTCTGATGATACTCAGCTGTATATTTCCACAGACCAGATCGGTGATGCCCTCTCCCTGATGACCCAGTGCTTGGATGCGGTGCGGATCTGGATGGGCGAAACATGCCGTCTCAACCCGGCCAAGACTGAGTGGCTGTGCGTACCCGCATCATGGCCCAGTCAGGATTATCCATCGTTAACCATAGGGGAGTGGTGTTGCCCTGTGGATAGAGCGCGGAATCTGGGGGTCCTCCTGGATGCGCGGCGATTGGAGGAGCAGGTGGGGCCGTCGCCAGGGGCTTTGCCCAGCTCCGTTTGGTTCGCCAACTACGCCCTTTTCTGGACGCGATGCCCTGCGCAGCAGTTACTCATGCCCTTGTTATCTCCAGACTTCGACTACTGCAACTCTCTATTTAGACTACCTTGCATACTATCCGAGATTGCAGCTGGTGCAAAATGTGGCCCGCGTGGTGATGGGAGTTTCCGGTTCTCCCATGTTACCCCCTCCTGCGCTGTCTGCATTGGCTGCCGTTGTGCTCGGGTGAGATTCAAGGTGTTAACATTATACAAAGTCCTCCATGACATGGGTCCTAATATTTAAGGCGACTCCTGCCGACATCAAGTACTAACAGCCCTGTGCGATCACACAGGCAAGGACTCCTTGGGGTCCGTCGGCTGGCCCAATGCTGGTTGGCGGTCCCCGACGACGAGCCTATTCTATTGCGGCCCCTGACCTCTGGAATCAGCTTCCCCGGGCTCCGTGGCCCCTGACCTCCGCGCCTTCGCCGTGAATTGAAGACCTGGTTATTTAACCAAGCGGGCTGTGACCCTTTGGGGATGGCTTTTATTATAGTTTTATTGTGTATTGGTGTAATTGCATCTTAATGGGGCTTGTTAGTTTAATTCTTTTTAATTATTTATTGTTTCCTTGTTTTATTTGGAGGCAGCGAGTCTTGAGATGGGGCGGCATACAAGTCTCATTAATAAATAAATAATAAATAAAAGATGAGAGACAGTCAGGCGAGTTTGCTGGCCAATCAAGCACAGTAAAGATGAGAGAAAGGTCAGGGAGTTTGCTGGCCAATCAAGCACAGTAATCCCACGGTCATTGAAGCAGGTTTTGGTGCTTTTGGCAGTGTGGGCAGATGCCAAGTCCTGCTGGAAAATGAAGTCAGCATCCCCATAAAGCTTGTCTGTGGAAGGAAGCATGAAGTGCTCCAAAATCTCCTGGTAGATGGCTGTGTTGACCCTGGACTTAATGAAGCACAGTGGACCAACACCAGCAGATGACCAAATCAACACAGACTGTGGAAACTTCACACTGGACTTCAAGCATCTTGCAGTGTGTGCCTCTCCATTCTTCCTCCAGACTCTGGGTCCTTGGTTTCCAAATGAGATGCAAAGTTGCTCTCATCAGAAAAAGAGGACTTTGGACCACTGAGCAACAGACCAGGTCTGTTTTTCTTTAGCCCAGGTAAGACGCTTCTGACATTTGTTGTTCAGGGCGGCTTGACAAGAGGAATCGACATTTGAAGCCCATGTCGGATCCATCTGTGTGTGGTGGCTCTTGATGCACTGACTCCAGCCTCAGTCCACTCTTGTGAAAGTCCCCAACACTTTTGAATGGCCTTTTCCTGACAATCCTCTCCAGGCTGCGGTCATCCCTGCTGCTTGTGCACCTTTTTCTTCCACACTTTTCCCTTCCACATAACTTTCTATTAATGTGCTTTGATACAGCACTTTGGGAACATCCAACTTCTTTTGCAATTACCTTTTGAGGCTTTCCCTCCTTATGGAGGGTGTCAATGATGGTTTTCTGCACAACTGTCAAGTCAGCAGACTTTCCCATGATTGTGATTCCTACTGAACCAGACTGAGAGACCATTTAAAAGCTCAGGAACCCTTTGCAGGTGTTATGGCTTAATTAGCTGATTAGAGTGGGACATTTTGAGCCTAGAATATTGCACCTTTTTTGACAATATTCTAATTTTCTGAGATTGTGGATTTGGGGTTTTCATGAGCTGTAAGCCATAATCATCACAATTATGGTAAATGACGGCTTGAATTATCTTGCTTTGCATGTAATGAGTCTATCTCATATATTAGTTTCACCTTTTAAGTTGCATTACAGAAATAAACGAACTTTTGCACGATGTTCTAATTTTTCGAGTTTCACCTGTATGAGTGGAAGATGAATGGCCTCAGTTCCCTTCTCTTTCTCTTCAATGCTTTGTTATAGGAAGTGATGAGACAGGAAAGGAGACCTTTGTAATAATCCTTTGAACACTTCTTTGTGAAGGGAACATGCTATACCTCTTTTGGCCAGTAAAGTCAGGGTTGTTAAACTTTACCTATAAGCTAGCTAAATGCAAAACAAATTACTGTTTTAAAAGCACTGTTGGAAGAAATATCCTTCTGGGTTCAGTTCCAAGTGGGGAAAAAGACACTGGAAACATGGAGGCTGTTTGGAAAGATGGTTTAATGGTGGACAAGACCACATGGCTTGGAGCTCCAAAGTGAAAAGGATGATCACATGCTTCAAGGTGAAAAGAGAAGGGAAAGAAGGGTGCGCCAAGATGCTGAGAGACCCTTATATACCCTCTGTTGGGCCCCACCTTAGCATTTCCTGTTCCTGTGCAAGAAATGTATCCCATTGGCTGTCAGACTCACAGGGGCGGGGGGTCTTAACTAACTTTGTAGGCTTTGTCTGGACCATATGACTTCATCTGAGTGTTAGCTGATACAATCTTCCCAGGCCAGGTGGTGAGATGGGTAGAGGACTTTATTATGTAGAATACTCTGGCATATGCCTTAATGGCCCATTAGCAAAGGTGGGGTGGGGCTGAGATTCTGCCTCTCTGAGGTGAGTTTCTGCTTCTGAGTTTCTACTCTTTTTAGGGGAAATATTCTGCCTTTTTCAATATTTCCTAGGATATTTCATTTTCCTAGGAGAGGGGTGGGTGCTAACTTCCTACAGTACATGCAGAACAAGCAGTTATAACAGAGACAAATTAACCCTGTCCTGCCAGATCACAGCATCAAATGCTCTGGGAGCAGAACTCCTTTTGTTGAGTAGTGGTGGGGAGGTACACAAGCCTTCTGATTGCTATTCAAAGATCCCTTGGAAAAAAAGGATGAAATCCTAAAAGAACTTGACAAAGATTTCCTATGCTGGAGGGGTGATGAATGTCCACCCTGCAGAATTGGACACACCTATGCTTGTAAATAAACAGGAAATATTTAACTGGAAGCAAATCCTTTGCCTTCTAGTGGACCTCCTGATTGAATGATCTCTTTCTCTTTCAAAGTTATAGTTGGTAAACACTCCAAATTCATTCCAAAGCATTTGGCTATCCTACCTTGGCCATAGAAATGGCAAACATGGGCACCTATTGATGAGAAGTTGGTACGGCATCCCCAAAGAGATATCACTCATTGGCTTTTATGTTTTCAAAAGAAATAAATATCTGCTTACCTAAATAGTAAGAGACTTGGTGGTGCAGGCTGTTAAATGCCTAGCACTTAAGTTCCAGCTGCCTGCAATTACTGCAGGCTCCAATCCCACCAGGCTCAAGGTTGACTCAGCCTTCCATCTCGGGGTAGGTAAATTGAGGACCCAAGATTGTTGGGGCAATAAGCTGACTTTGTAAAAATGCTTAGTAATAAGCAGGCATATACAATGGAATGAAGGCTATTGCTGAGCACATTGGGTTGTATCCCAAAAATTGTAAGCCTCCCTGAGTCTCTGGAGAAGGGCGGCATATAAATGTAATTTTAAAAAGCAACCTTTTTAATGTGCTATTACAACAACTGAACATTTCTCAAATCATCCCCATGCTACCTGTCTCACAATCAAATCAGATTTGATCTGAGGCAATTACAAACAGATCAATACAACACATATGGGGAGAGGGATAAGGTCAATTCATTAGAGGATCACTAGCAGATCGGATTGGCTATACATTACCATCATAAACCAAGTTAGAAAGAACCACCGAATATAGTTTTCAAATATTAATAATTCTGTTGTCTCAAAGGGATCTCACCCCTCCCCCAGATTCATAGGAGTAGAGATGGGATTACAGCCTATTATGGACTGTATTCTGTATGACTGCACTTTAAATTATGTTCAAAATCACAACTTGCATCAAGGAATGTAATAGAAGTTTGCACTATTTTAACTAGACTGATGCAAAAAATATAATATACTAATATTTATTTACCTGACAGTAACAATTCACCTCTATGACTGTCACACAAACTCAGACTAGTTCTCCTATAAAATATTTATCAAATATGAGAACATTTATAATATAAAGAGAGGCTGTTCTATTCTGGGAACAATCATGAATATTTTCATTGCAAATAGATACCAATCCTAGTAAAGATGCAAAAAACAAAACAAAACCCAGGCCTGGTCATATGGTGCCTCGACTTACAACCACAATGACTTACAACCATAATTCTGGCTCAATTAAATCAAACTGAGGACCTGCTGTGAAATTGTTTATACCTATTGTGATAAGTACTCCTCATCCCATTGGTGAGGGCAGCTGTTGGAAGACCAGACTAATTCCCTGGAGATAGTGATCAGACCATGGAATGGGTCAAGCAAGGCATGAAACTGGCCTGTGATCACTTCCACCACTGTTCCAGACAAAACCAGGGAGGGTGTTCCCCCCTCAGTCAGGGCCTTGAATCAATTGGTCAGACCCATGGCATGGAGGCCATGAATTCTGGGCCAAACTAGGCCCCCCAGGGAAGGCAGTTAAAATCACCCAGGACCATAAGCCCTGGGAATTCCACCACCACCCCTGAGAGAATATTGAGAAACTCAGGCAGGGCCGCTGCCACACAGCTGGGGAAGAGGTATGTTCAGCAGACCCATACCACCAGGTCCACTGAGGAGGGTTTCACTCCCGCCATCTCTCAGGAACAGTGACCTCCCTTGGAATCAAGGTCTCCCAAATAACAACAGCCACCCCACCACCCCTTCCCTGGGCCCATGACTGGTGCAAAACCCAAAACCTATAAGTCAACCAGATACTCCTCCCTCTGGCCCCAACCAGGTCTTCACGGGTGATGCAGGTCTTGGTGCAGTCTCCTCGATCACCTCATGGAGGAGGGAGGACCTGGCATTCGAAAACCCAGTCTGAGCCCAGAGGCCCAGTTCCCCGAGTCCCCAGACAATTGGGAGGAGGCAATAGGGTCGAGCCACCACTCTCGAAGATAGCAGGAGCCTCCCAGCACAGATATGGCCCTATGCTTCATCGCCCCTGCCAATCCCAACCACCTAGGAATTGCAGTCCCTGCCTCGCCCGGGCCCCGCTGGACCCGCCTCCCCGCCATGATTCTGGCCGGGCTGCAACACACACCTCCTCACATCATTGTCATATTCATTGCCCACCCTCCTCCCTATCCCTCTTAAAAATTTGTCCAGAATTTAACTAGGGGCCCTAGTGACCCTCTCTTCCCTTTCCTAGAGCCCCAACCAGCCCACTCCTCCTGCCATGCCTCTCTAATGGGTTCCATAACCCATCCCGAGGTAGGCCGTTGATAGTATAGTAGGCCACGCCCAGGAGGGGTCCCCTCAGGCCTGCAACCTGCTGCCGTAATACGAATCGCTCAGGTGTAAACATATCAGGGGGCTGGTCTATGGGTGGAAGTAATAATGTCCATATTGTAAGACTTGGGGAGTCCAGGTCCAAATCCAGATTGCCCTCTCACAGCAACCCTGTGGCCAATGTTCCAGGCCTCCATTTGGACTAAGCCTCGCTCTCTCACTGCAGGCATCCCCAGCGAGTTCCATTCGGATCGATGACCAGAGATGTTAAATGGCTTCCATAGGAAGAAGTGCACCACTCCTGCTGCTCTCTAACCGCAGTGGAGGGTGCAACAAAATCCAATAGCCGTAGACCAAGTACAAGGGTGTATAAACAGCACTGGCAGTCCAAACCCAGGCCTCTAGGGTGACCAATCTCACCCATCTGTGGCCTACAGCTTGGAGTTGATGGTCCCAAGCCAGTAGCTGATATACCTTGGGGCTGGTGCAGGTGGTACAGGAGGTAAAGGTGGGACAGATGAAATAGATGGCTCAGGTTAATCAGAGCTGGTCGATGGAAAGAACCAGCTGAAGAAAAGGCGGTCAGTTTAAAGAGCCGCCGGGGAGGGCGGTGGGCAACACACAGGCATAGTTCTGGCAGAGACCGATCTTCGGGGGGGGCTAGGACCAGCGGTGACTGCAGGACCACCTCCAACCTCCATCTTCAGGCCCTGCATATCCATCCGCTGACCTTTCGCCACCCCCCATGCCAGGACCATCATCACAACCGCCATTGCCATAGTCACACTTGGCGCAGCCACCATCGGCCATGGGACGGGGCCGGAGGCACTATCCATGGCAACTGGCTGAAGGCCAGCTGTCTCCATCACCCCCAACGCTCCAGAGACTGCCGTCGCCATTGTCGTCACCTCCAACACTCCCAAGGCCACCGCTCCCGGGACTGCTGCCCCGGAAGCCGCCACTCCCGAGGCCACCGCTGTCAAGGCCACCGCTGTTGAGGCCACCGCTCCCAAAGCCATTGCCCCCAAAGCCATCGCCATCGCCTCCAGCGCTCCCGAGGCCACCGCTCCCGAGACTGCCGCCCCTGAAGCCGCCGCCCCTGAAGCAGCCGCTCCCAAGGCCACTGCTTCCGAGGCTGCCACAGACGAGGCCTCTGCTCCCGGAGCCACCATCCCCAAAACCATCGCCTCCAAAGCTGCTGCATCACGCCGACGCTCCAGCCGATTCGGAGGCCGGAAGAAGACATCGCTGGGCTCGTCACTCCACAGCACCTCCCAAGCCCTGCAGATCTCACCAGCCGCCCCAAAAGGTCCCGGCTGCTTCTCCAGACGTTCCGGCACCGGTACCAGGCAACAGGGGGGGTTGCAACCTCCCTTCACCACCCTCTCAGATCGTTCGAACCCTCTGCCGGTCCCGGAACTCAGCAGTGAGTGGCCATCTCAACGGACATGTGCAGGAAGAATAGAACTGAATATGCCTTGTGAAACTTAAATGTGTCATTTTCTAATATTATATTGCTTTTGATGAGCTTGAATATGCTAAAGCCACTTCTGAATTCAGACACAGCATCATTCAATCATTTTACAGCTTATTCTCAAGGACACATGGTGTTCAGGCTGCAACTCTGGTCTGTCCCTCCAGTCCCAGAGTGCTGATGTACCTGTTATTGGTTATTGTACAAGTCTCATTTCAATGGAATTTTTTTAAAATTACATTTATATGCTGCCCTTCTCTGAAGACTCAGGGAGGCTTACAATTTTTGGGATACAACCCAATGCGCTCAGCAATAGCCTTCCTTCCATTGTATATGCCTGCTTATTACTAAGCGGCATTTTTACAAAGTCAGCTTATTGCCCCCAACAATCTTGGGTCCTCAATTTACCTACCCCGAGAGGATGGAAGGCAGAGTCAACCTTGAGCCTGGTGGGATTCAAGCCTGCACTAATTACAGGCAGCTGGAACTTAAGTGCTAGGCATTTAACAGCCTGCACCACCAAGGCTCTTTTCTCCAATATACATTTTAATTGTATCCCAGATGTCTTTAGTTTGCCACCTCTGAAATGCTGCCCATGTTCACACTATGATGTATTCTAAGCGTAAAGCAGAAACAATGATTAATTGCATCCATAAACAGGTAGTCCTCAAATTAAGACCACAGTTGAGCCCAAAATTTCTGTTGCTAAGTGAGACATTTGTTAAGTGAATTTTGCCTCATTTTACTACCTTTCTTGCCACAGTTGTTAAGTGAATAACTGATGTTGTTAAGTTGGTAACACGGTTGTTAAATGAATCTGGCTTTTTCATTGACGTGGCTTGTCAGAAGGTTGCAAAAGGTGATCACATGGTTCAGGGACACTGCCACCATCATAAATATGAGTCAGTTGATAAGCATGTGAATGTTGATCATGTGACTGTGGGAGGTGCCACAATGGTTGTAACTGTGAAAAACAGTCATACGTCACTCCTCCTCCTTGCCATTACACTTAGGAAATTTGAAAAACTCTGCAATCAATGCTTTCACTAGTTCTACAGAGCTGAATGGCAAAGTTTTTGTAGGGTACTTAAGCTGCTTAATTGATAGTATGTTTCGCCTCCCACAACAGAAGCAATTGTTCATCAAACATCTTGCTTCCCTCAGAAATTGCTCATGGCTGCCTGTATATAATACCCAATCATTTACAGTATGGCATTATCAAACACATTAATCTTCCCAATATACCAGCCATCACACTGTGCTCTTTTCCACTTGGTCTTTTTTCACTGTGACCATTTGAGCGTGACTCTTCCTGTGACTCTTCCTCTTGTCTGTTCATTTCATTTTAGTGCTTTTTCTTCTTCATCCCAAAATAGGTGAGGCTTTAGAGCAGGGCTGTCAAACTCCCGGCCCATGGGCCAGATGCATCACATGTTGGCCATGCCCATGCCTGGTTTAGTGAAGGAGGAAAAAGTCCCGATATGTCATGTGATATTGTCATGATGACTCAGGTGTGACACCCCTCCTATAGAGTCATTTTTTTTACAATCCCACTTCATTGCCATGGAGTATGTTTTCTACTGTTCAAGGAAAATATGCTATTGATTATTTTGGATCACGTCCATATTTATTCAATTAATACTGGTTATCAATATTATTGTCAATCAACAGCAATAATGGAGAACAAACCCAATCCATAAAATCCAATCTTTATGTGGATTAATTGAGTCAACCAATGGAATGGGATGGATGTTATGTGTCTTAACTGCCACAAAGCATTTTATAAAGTCTCCCATGATCTCCTAATAGAGAAGATGGCAAATATGGGCTGGATTCTGGCCCCTGATACAGAGCTGGATGGATACAAAGCTGGATGGAGAATTGGACTCTAGTGGATGCCAATAACTCTCTGTTGCCTTAGAAGGAAATATCAAAGGCCTACTGCGGAGCTGTCAATATGTTTTATATGGGCTGTTTGAAGGAGGGGAGCCTTTTCAACATCATAGCAGTCCTCATGAGTTAGACCTCAGAGCACTTGATAAATGCAGCATTTCAGTAAGCTTGAACACAAGCAATTTTTATTCTCAGAGTACAAGGTTGAGTCGACTGTTTTCATATTTTGAATCTGCAAATAAATAGTAAAAACACATTCAAAGGTTTCAGATTAGATTAGATTAACAGAGTTGGAAGGGATCTTGTAGGTCATCTAGTCCAACCCCCTGCCCAAGTAGGAGACCCTACACCATTTCTGACAGATGGCAGTCCAATCTCTTCTTGAAAGCCTCCAGTGGTGAAGCTCCCACAACTTCCGAAGGGAAGCTGTTCCATTGGTTGATTGTTCTCACTGTCAGAAAATTTCTCCTTATTTCTAAGTTGAATCTCTCCTTGATCAGTTTCCATCCATTATTCCTTGTCTCATCTTCGAGTGCTTTGGAAAACAGCTTGACTCCCTCCTCTCTGTGGCAGCTCTCAAATATTGAAACATTCCTATCATGTCTCCCCTGGTCTTTCTCTTCACTAGACTAGCCATGTCCAATTCTGAAACCCTTCTTCATATGTTTGAGTCTCCAGTCCCCTAATCATCCTGGTTGCTCTTCTCTGCACTTTTTCTAGAGTCTCTTTTTATAGTGTGATGACCAAAACTGGATGCAGTATTCTAGATGTGGTTTTACTAAGGTTTTATAGAGTGATATTAGCACCTCATTTGATCTTGATTGTATCCCTCTGTTAATGCAACTTAGAATTGTGTTGACTTTTTTGGCTGCCGCTGCATACTGCTGGCTCATATTTAAGTGGTTGTCCACTCAGACTCCAAGATCCCTCTCACAGTTACCACTGTTAAGCCTGGTTTCACCCAGTCTATATGTGTACTTTTGGTTTTTCTTGCCTAAGTGTAAGACTTCACTTTTCTCTACATTGAATTTCATTTTGTTAGACAGGGCCCAGTGTTCAAGTTTGTCAAGATCCATCTGGATCTTGAGCCTTGTGGCATTCCTAGTATGATTTGATTGCTTATTGTACCCTATGACTATTATTAAGTGTTGTACTTTATGATTCTTGACTCTTGACGAATGTATCTTTTATGTACATTGAGAGCATATGCACCAAGACAAATTCCTTGTGTGTCCAATCACACTTGGCCAATAAAGAATTCTATTGTGCTAACTTGGTACCACGTAGAAGTTGTCACTATAATGGTGTGTGGGAATGTCCTTGACAGACATCAGGAAGGGAGGAGGAGGAGGAGATACAGAGTAGGCACTGGTCAGATAAGAAGCATCTTAGCCCACAGAAGCAAAGGGGCATGGCAACATCTTAGAAGGAACCCTTCCTAGTTTTTTGGACAGTAAAGGAGAGGTGGGGAAAAGATTTATATGATTCTGTTACTGTAACCTTACAATAAATGTAGTGCTACTATTCATGTTTGAGCTTCTTGTCTTTGTTCTTTGTTACCTCAAAGGGCTGAGAGTCAGCTTTGGTTTGCTTAGCATTTCGTTGAAGCAGCCAATTTGATTCAGGGTTCCTACATTTTCAAAAGCAATTGTAAAATTGAAAGGGCCTATTAAGAGATGCCCCCTCAAAATAAATAAAAATGCAGTCATTCAAACGAGGTTGTCCAGATATCATCCAGCCAAACGTAGACTCTGCAGAATTATAAAGTCTGCCTTATTTGGTAGAGCAAATGTTTCTTTTTTGGCGACCCTCCTGTAGCCGTTCCTCAGAAGTCTGTAGTTCTTCAACCGGCTACATGGGCCTGCACTTCTTCACAGCAAAAGAACAAGCCCTTGAAATAGCGCCTTGCCAGCTTGGCAGCCGACTGCTGCCAGATTACAGCTGACCCATGAGCTAAATGAGGAATATGTGGAATCAAGAGGCATGACATTTACTGTCTCTTTTTGGCACTTTTTGATAAAAAGCATATAAAGCCACGGCAGGTCTCGTGTGCTTGTTTGCGAAAGTGTCATCGTGAGAGAGTCAGACTGTTCTTGGGTCAACTCAAGGAGCCACTGGCTGCAGGTCATCCAGTCAAACTCCAGAAAGCATAAACAGAGAGTACGTCTCCCACTATACGCTGTCAGGATTGTGTTGTTGTTTCTTGTCATTGCAACGTCGTTCAATTGTCTAACTTGGATGGATTTTGGAAAAATTGAAGCCCTCGAGTGTAGGGAATGAAACGTTTCCTGGGAGATAAAATAAAATAAAATATCCGAACCTACTGGAAGAAAAATTAGGATTTTTGGTGGATAATCAATAACTGTAAAAGGGTTAGAATTTTTTTTAAAAAATGTTCCTGTTAACTTTATTACAACTTACCAGAGGGAAGAATTTGGCTTTGGAGTACAGGTAGTCCTTGACTTATGACCTCAATTGAGCCCAAGATTTCTGTTGCTAAGTGAGAAATTTGTTAAATGAGTTTTGCTCCATTTTACTACCTTCCTTGCCACAGTTGTTAACTGAATCATTGAAGTTGTTAAGTTAGTAACAGGGGTGTTAAGTAAAACTGGCTTCCCCATTGACTTTGCTTGTCAGAAGGTTGGCAAAAGGGAATTACATGACCGCAGGATACTGCAGCCGTCATAAATATGAACCAGTTGCCAAGCATCCAAATTTTGATCATGTGACCATGGGAATGCTGCAATGGTCATAAATATGAAACCAATCATAAGTCACTTTTTTCAGTGCTGTTGTAACTTTGAGTGGTCACTAAACAAACTGTTGTAAGTCAAGGACTATCTGTATTGAGAATCTTGCATCCTCATCATTATATCCTCCTCTTTCTCCTCCTCTTCTTCTTCCTCATCCTCTTCCTCTTTCCTCTTATCACTGAATAAATCACCTGTTATCCATTCTGAGGTGTCTTTAGCCAACAACCTTGTGCCCAAAGCCTAATGCTTAATTCTCAGCCATCTGTGTTGTAATCTTACTACCCCAGATCCTATGATGAATTATCTTGTTTTAGCAGTCACTGTCTTCCCAACTAAGAGTCATGCTCTAAAACTAAAAAATTGCTGTCAGCTATCTTCACTGCAAATGGAAGGTCAGCTGCACAGCAGCACTTTCACCACAAGGATCTGAAAATGACACATTAAAAAACAACAACAACACCCAGCACTGTCTCACTTCCTCCTTCAAAATAGTTCCAAAGCTAGGACAGCTCTTAACTTTGAAGGATACTACCCAAACAGAGCCATCTGGAATTTTTCTGAGCACTGCCTCTCTTGCGGAATCTGCTGAGGCATATTTCCTGACATGTCAATTCAAAGAAACATTGATCTTCCAATCCCCCAGACACATTTGTTTAGTGTCCTAGTAAAACCGGTGAGCTGCATCTAAATATTCTCAGAAGATAACTAGGCTAAGCAAAACTCATTCTTAGCCATTGTGAAATAATATAGTAATGATTAAAACAATGCATAGGCTTGTTATCGTGTTTGGGTCTTATATATAAGGAAGGGGATAATGGATTTCAGCCTCCAGAATGACAACTATCATTTGAAAAAAAAATGCATTTATAAAATTAGTAAAATTGTCCTTGGTGTTGTCAGTTCACTCAGCACAAAGGATTCCTTCCCAAACCTTCAAATCTCAGAGGCTGACAATCATTTAAACTAGTATTGGATGCTAGACATAAGCAGGGAAGCACTGTAAAAATCCATTGTAAGACTGAATATGTTGTATATCATACTGAATGAAGTTTTGTTTGTATAGCATAATTTACCCTTACAAAAGTTGCCATATTAAGTTGCCTTTAACTTTCTTATGACTACCATGTGCTACTAATTGTTCTATGAGTGCTAGTCTTGTTTACAAAAGGCATTTTAAAATGCTGTTTTAAAAAATCTCTCTCTCTCTCTCTCAGATTTCATAAGGGTTAGAAACAGTCTAACCATTTTTCAAAACCATTTTGTTTGTTTTTAAAACCAAGTAGCAATTGTTTAAAAGGGGTGTACCTTCTTCCATCTTTTATCTTATCTGTCATCGTGCTATGAGAAAGTGTGGGTACACATGGAATTAATCCGGTTGTGTATCTGATGCTGCGCAAAACAGCCTACTGAAAATTGTAAAACACAGCAATTGGTTGACTTCACACATTGCTGTGATTTATTAAATTCAGATAATGCAAGACTGGGAGGGCATTCCAGATTCCTCTCCTCCCCTCCCCCTCAGCTTCACCTCAAGAGGACAGATTCTGGAATAACATGCAATTTATTTATTTATTTATTTATTTATTTATTTATTTATTTATTTATTTATTCGACTTATATGCCACCCCCTCTCCAAAAGGACTCGGGGCGGCTTACAACTAAAATACACCAATAAATAAATTAATTAAAAAATATTAAACAAATTAAGCCGAATTAAGATTTAAAAACCCCTAGTTAAAATAACCCCAGCCCAAGAGAATCAGCACAGCCCAGATTGTAAAAAGAGCCAAGTCTTCAAATCGTGGCGGAAGGTGCGAAGATCGGGGCCAGCGAGCTCCAGCAGAAGAAGATTCCACAGAGTGGGAGCCGCCACAGAGTAGGCCCTCCCCAGGTCGCCGCCAAGTGACATTGAGTCACAGACGGCACCCCGAGGAGACCCCGTCTGTCAGCCCGTACAGGGCGGTTAGTATTTGATGTTGGGAGGAGCCGTTCTCGTAAATAACCTGGACCCATGCCATGCTGGACTTTAAGCCTGTCAAGATTCAGAAGAATCTTGAGTCAATCTTTTGTCTGCATATTTGATGAGTTCCCTTCTATCTCCTCATTTAGGTTACTTATGATGACATTGAAGAGCATGGGACTCAGGACAAAACTTTAAGGTGCATGCTTCCTGCCATATAGATATAGAAACTTTACAAATAATGAGAGAGCATCTATTCTTTTCCTGAAGCTACCTCCAGGGATGGGCTGCTGGGAGTTTTCAGGGGTTCAGGAGAGCCCCTAGCTAAGGTTCTGTACAGTTCAGAGAACCCCCAAATCCCACCCCTGGCTGGCCCCTCCCACTCCACCCCTCCTCTCCCAGGAGTCCCCATGTGGCCCGTTTTGGATGCAGGTAAGTGCAGGGCATGTGTGGAGGCTTGGGGAGGGCGAAAAATGGGAACTTACTTCCTGGAAGTTCAGGAAGGCTGGAAACAGGCCTGTTTCTGGCTTCCAGAGAGCCTCCGGAGCGTGGAGAGGCCATTTTTGCCCTCCCGGAGGCTTGAGAAAAGCCTCCGGAGCCAGAGGAGGGCAAAAATGCCCCACCGTGGTGCAGAAGGCTGACTAGGCCATGCCCACCCAGCAACTGGTCAGAGAACCCTTTGCTAAATGTTTTGAAGCCCACCCCTGCTACCTCATATGCATGACAACGTGTTTTCATCTGTTTAAAAATGATTTGGGGGCTCTAACTTTTATATAGACAAATTCTGTGATCAGAAAATGTGGTAGCTACAGAACTTAAATGTACAGCAGGGCTTAGTTTTTCTTTCAGAAGCTGTTGCTGTTGGAAAGGGAAGGATGTTTTTCCAAGGAGAAGGATTTCCCCAGAAATCCTTAACGAACAGCTTTTTAAAAAAAAAAATTACATTTATATGCCACCCTTCTCTGGAGACTCAGGGCAGCTTACAATCTTTAGAGTACAACCCAGTGCGCTTAGCAATAGCCTTCATTCCATTGTATATGCCTGCTTATTACTAAGCGGCATTTTTACAAAGTCAGCTTATTGCCCCCAACAATCTTGGGTCCTCAGTTTACCTACCCCGAGAGGATGGAAGGCTGAGTCAACCTTGAGCCTGGTAGGATTCGAGCCTGCACTAATTGCATGCAGCTGGAACTAAGTGCTAGGCGTTTAACAGCCTGCACCACCAAGGCTCTAGGAGGGGATTGAGAAAAACATAATCACCTAATCATCCTAAGTTTTGCTGTCTGCCTATACAGAAAGATCAGCTCAAATGTTAGCAGCTCTGCCTGCTTGATGGCAAACTGGGCTGAGATATCTGATTACCATAACAACATAAGCAGAGCTAAGCTGGTTCTGAGCCCTGGTCCATTTAATCCAGCAGTCTGTACTCACTGTGGCCAAACAATGCACAAGGAAGCCCACTAGTCTTCCTGCAGATGGCCTTCAGAGGCATCCGTACTGCTAATAGCCATTGATCCTCTGAATACCATGAATTGGTCCAAGCCTTTTTGTGAAGCCAATCAAGCTGCTAGCTGGGATAATGAATTCCCAAGTTTAATTACACATTGTGTGAAGGAATGAATCTTGGATGAGGAAGATTTCTCGGAAAAAGGCATTGCAATAAGAGGGAAAATAGTATTTTAGCACAGTGACAGCTAAAGAAAACTTGAGTTTATTTCATGCTTAGTTTGGATCAAAACATAAGAAAATATTTTTCCAAGACATGTTTGTGATATGGTTAGATGCAAATGGAAAAGGCCCATAGCTTCTGCTAACCATTAAATCAAACCATTAAATCAGACCATAACACAATGGATGGTTTAGAACCCTTTTTCTGCCTTTGTTTCCCATTTAGCTGGCATTCAAGTGTCCAGCTGTCTTTGACTCAAACTCTAGTTTAGAAATCATTGATAATGGAAAATATATTTTTGCAGATCCGTTTCAAACACTGGTTTCTGATTCCTTAGCTGATCAGTCTCAAAAATGATATATTTTGTCTGCATTTTGGCAATGGAGTGGTTTTTCCTTAAGGATTCTATTATGAGTTTGGAAAAAATGTAATTATCACAGAAATAAAATGACATAACTATCAAGGAGTTCTTCATATTTGTCCAAATCAAGTTTCAAATCAATTGTTTTCATTTGAGGTCCTTTGGGTCAACATGCAAGAAGAATATGTACCCAGGCAAGAAGAATATGTACCCAGGCAGAAGCAATGTATAGTTACTGTATGTGTTATTCACTATCACTCTTTGGTCTAGTAGCATGAACAAAGCATGGTTATGATAATACTAATGTTGACACTTTAATGAAAATAATTGTCTTATGGAAACCACTCAGGCAAAATTTTCGTTGCTGTCATCAGAAATCCAAAGTGGATGCATTATTTTAATTATCTGATCACCGTGTCCTGTTTTTACTGATGTTGCCTCAGTTTACTCAGTTGGCTACAGTAGAACCAGACAATAGATGCACCACTTTAATAGATGCACTTAAAAGAGCAATATGAAAGTACTGCTCCCCTGGCTTAAAAGTTATATTAGTAGCCTTAGAAATGCAGTGCATGCAGAATCTGTTGGTTATATAATGGAAATGAGAAAAGCAGGAAGGGTTTAAAGCCTCATTTTGTATATTTTGACACAACACTATCAGGCTAACACGAAACAGATCTGGAGTACTAGCTGACAATTGGAGAATTGTGCTCCAAGAATGCTGAAGTCTCTGGGGTTATTTCTTTAGTGAGATGCCACGCAAATTGTTTAGGAAAAGATGTCTATGGAAAGCTATTCTCGTTTTGCAAGTCTGTACTTGCAAGTACAAGGCTTAATTTTCTAAAAACAACTATTTCTTTGAATTCATAACACAGACTCATAGAATTATGTTATTAAATTCTTCCACACAGAAGGCATTAGGTTTTCTTGAACAAGAGCTTCAATCACAATTTTGTGAAAATATTTGAAGAAGAAAAATCAAATCAGTATATGATGAAGTATGGGTGATGTTGGGCTTGTCCCTCATTCAAAGGTGGAGAAGACAGCAAACCTATTTGGAATATTAGATCTTTGGAACCTTCAATTTCCAAGTATACCATCTGCCAGACTGAGATAAATTCTAATGCAGGCAACCTGCAGTGGTTATTAAATATTGACAGCAAAGTTTCCCACCTTTGTGAATGGGAAATACACAAAAACTGTAACACAATTTCTAACATACTCCTAACATCACTTTGCACTCCACCCCAGATTCTGTAAGTCTGTATTCAAAACAGGAGGGAAAATGAAATGATAGTTTTGAACACATATCAAACTGACCACTTACATTTTGCTTGGGGACAATGTAAGTGGCCAGGTCAACATGTATCATGTAACCCACTTTAGGCCTTGACTCTTACAAAATAATTAAATTGGCCTTTGGCCACCCAAAGGTCTCCCACCCTTGGATTAATGATTTCTGCTCTGCTTTTCTTTTGTTTATTTACTTGCTTGCAAAGATATTTATTTGACATTTAGCATAACATTCCAGGGTTAAAAACAGTACTCCTATGTTTTTATTTTTAACTTCTGGTTGGTTGATATTCTCCTTCCCTCCCTCCTTTTATCCTTGCTTGCTTTCTTGCTTTCAAATAATGACAGAAAGACAATTAAATATGACTGAAGAAAGACTATAAAACATGTATGTTTTACCTGATAACCTAAAGCAGAAGAAGTAATAGCTGGATTCCCATTTCAGTTTTGTTGGGGGAAAAGATACTTCAACAACCATGTTCAAGAATGGGAAATAAGTTGATCAACACATTAATGAAATATCTATTGAAATTGAGCTAAGATCTGTGATTATGTTTATTGGATAACAAAACCAAATTTGAAGCCAACATACTTTGGGGCAAACTATCTAACAACAGCATATGGCACTCTTGGAGTAGAAACATCTTCTTTCCTTCTTGGATCCTTCTTTTATTGTTTTTGACCAATACATATTGGTTTGGACCAGTGGTGGGATTCAAAATTTTTTACTACTGGTTCTGTGGGCATGGCTTGGTGGGCATGGCAGGGAAAGAATACTGTAAAATCTCCAGTCAGAGGTGGTATTTGCCAATTCTCCGAACTACTCAAAATTTCCACTACTGGTTGTACAGAACTGGTCAGAACCTGCTGAATACCACCTCTGGTTTGGACAGAATAGACTTGACTTTTTAAACCCTTGAACATTCCATAATATGTGGCCAGTCCTTCTCTGGGCCTTCCAGTCTTCCCCCAAACTGAAAACTAGTGTTGTGTTGGGCTCATGTGGAGTTCTTTCACATAGTTAAAGAAACTGAAGTAATAACGTCAGGTCTTGTCCTATGAAATAGCTCTCTTCCAGTCTTGGAGAAAGAAAATTAACAGAACAGTATATTTTAGTGAAATACCAAGAATAAATGATTACTTCTGAGTATGCACCAGTTAACTCAGAAGAAATTTCATCAGATAGCCACATGTTTTGTCCCCATAGGATCAGAAACCACTAATGGAACATATTCCTTGTGTGTCCAATCACACTTGGCCAATAAAGAATTCTATTCTGTTCTATTCTATTCTATTCTATTCTATTCTATTCTATTCTATTCAAACTCTATGTGAGTTTATTGAAATCTTTTATTATACAGAGAAGGAAGCCTTAGCCTTTTCTCCTGATATATAAATGTATCAATAATATATGCCAAGATTATATACAACTGCTTTGCAAAAATATTCTATATAGGGGTGGTTTAACAATCTTCTATAATATAGCCTCAGAACAACGAATCAGAAAGCATCCACAAACTTACCTCACATTTCTCAGTATAGCACATAAAATGTTTATCCTAGAAGAACAAGACCAAGAAATCTGTTAGTTTCGACACATACAGATGATGGAAATTTTATAGTAAAAGAAGATGGCAGAAGGAACATTCAGTACAAACAAAGGAATTCCTTAACTTTGAGGTAAACATCTGGAGCTCAAGAACTGAGAATTGTCTGAATATAAACTTCCTATAATTTAATTGCTACATAACTATTATGTGGCACAAATTTTACCTTATTACCGGTATCTTTATTTTATTATCCTAAAATAAGATACCTTTCTTAGAGAGAAGCATTCCAAATTTCCAGGTGTGGTACATTGCATAGAATTTTGTTAGTGTATGCTTGCTCTGTGTTTCAAGCATCTGAATCAAAGTTATTCCAACTTACTTTACAATGTGTTTATATTCTGCACGTCACACTTAACTGAATAGTATGTTGCATAAATTTTTGGAAACCGAAATGAAAGGGTGTTCTGAATAGGATTTCATTTTCTAATCTGAAAGATTAAACAATCCATTTATGCTGTTTTGTCATCAAGACACAACAATTGGTTTTTCTGCTGTGCTTATACAATGCCCTCAATAATCAGTCAGTTTTGTGTGGAAAGCAGGAACAGAAATGACATAAAAGCACTTTCCAAAGATGATTATTTTTGCTATACACTGTTTTCATACTGTCTCATCAAAAATTGCACAACTTCATGCTGCTATTAAAGAAATGGTTAGTGAGAGTCCACAAGCTAACTAGCGCCCCCTCTTGAAAATGGTGAGAAACAGCAAATTGAACAAAGCTGAATAATGAAAGCCAACTGTGGTACCTTGTTAATTTATTCACTGTCATTTCAAATTTTCATTGAAGTTTTAAATCTATTGCTCCGTTCTTAGAAAAGATTATTAACATTTATTATTAACATTAATTACATGGAATGTTAAAAAAGAATCAATAATCATATAATTCTTTATTTTTAACATACATGCATAGTTGAAAAAAACATGAAACTAATCTAGTTATATCTATCATCTATCTATCTATCTATCTATCTATCTATCTATCTATCAATCAATCATCATCTCTATTAGATTTTTATCCCACTTTTATTACTTTGTAGATAACTCAAGGAATTGAACATACCTATATTTCTTCCTCTTTTTATTTTCTCCACAACAACCACCTCATGAAGTGAGTTATGCTGAGAGAGAGTGACTGGCTCAAAGTCACCCAGATGGTATCCATGCCTGAGGTAGGACTAGAACTCTCAAATCTCCTGGTTTCTAGTCTGGTTCCTCACCCACTATTTTGAATGTGAATTTAGAAAAATAAATGCTAAAATACGATTTTGAAATCTTTCACTGGACTCTTTGCTGCTTTCATTTTGGTAGATTCCAGATTCAGTCCATTGGGTTGCTAACAGCTAAAGACCATGTTAACTCTTTTATGTTATTTATTTAGAGCTACTTTTTAAAATAAAGAATATAGTGTTATCAAATATATACAGTTGTATTTCAGATATTAAATGGGGTTTTCACTTTATCTTTAGAGAGTACTAATCCACTCCTGCTAAACTCTACAATGTAGATTTTTCTAGAACAAAGTTTTTTAAACCATTTTTGCAGCAATCAAGGTTTCATGGGATCTTGATGAGGTTCCATGAGAAATTAAAGAGAGAAAAAAGTTTCACTTCAATCTAGCAAATTTTGTAACACTAGAGCTTCACCTATTCATCAGGAACTCAAGGACCACCACCACTGCTTTTATTTTCTCTCAGTTTATAAGGTTCTGTTATCATTTCTATTTCCCTTATGTGTAACCTAAGTGTAAATCCTAGAACATAGCCCAGATTTCTCTAGAACAGGGCTGTCAAACTCCTGGCCCACAGTCCGGATGTGTCACACATTGGCCAAGCCCACGCCCATTTTAGCAAAGGGAAAAAAAACTCCTTGTGACACCATTGTGACGACATGAGATTGACACCCCTGCTCTAGATTGATATCAGATAGTTTGGAACTTTAACAAGGGTGAGTTTAGCATCTCTTTGCTACTCATTACAGCAGCAGCAACTGGTTTTCAAGCTTTCATAAGAGCCAGAAAAACATGCAGCTGGTGTTAGAGTTGCATTGAAGACACAGTGCTTTGATGAAATGAACCCTTTAAAGCAGTTGTATAAAAATGGAGGACTGAAAAAAGACCACAATGGCTGCTTTCTGAGATCCTAAGCACATTTTCCTGATCATTTTTGAAGCATGCATAGCTCTATTAGATATAATTGTGTAGCACCTTATAAAACTTCTAATTATTTAAAATTACTTGAAAGTCTTGGTAAATATCAAAACATTTCTGGAGGTAGCTATCTAAATTGAAAATGTCCAGAGAAAATTCCAGTGTAGTACTTTGGGGAAAAAATTGACACCAAACTTTGAAACGGAGGAATATCTGACACTATATATTCCTTTCAAGTAACCTTTTTCCATGTTCACTGGAAAGGAGGTCATTGTGTGGGAGTGAAGTCATTCTTCAAGGGTTCTTACAAAGATTTGAAAAGGCCATGAAAAGACACTTGAACTGGATCAACTGAGTTCAGCAATATATATGTGATAGATGTCCCTGATTATAGGAATATTTCTCCAGGGATGTTATCACCCATGAAGTTATCTTCTCTTTAAAATACTACATTGCCATAAAATTTCATAGAATAGTGCCCAATACCCACGGCCTTAATTTTGCAATTAAATTTAGCAGCTATAAAGTTTTTGTAAGGTTGTCTGAGACAAATACAATTATAGCTAAATTGTTAGGCCTGGAGATAAACAATACTTGGTTTACAGAAGCTTATTTTTAGAAATATCCTTGCTTTTAAGGCAATTAAAAAAAAAACATTTTGTGTTCTTCCAGCAGTGGAAAGAAGATTATTTCATGGGGAAAGAGGGGGATGATTTTGAGGTACCAAGATAATTTTCAGATAAGAGAAATTGTGTGGGACAGTTGCTATACACAGAAGTTGTTATATATGCACTAATATTTTCAATTAATTAGATTTTATTGTTACATTCAAAATGGCAGTCCTAAATGCACATTGACTTAACACATGTCAGATTGTATGATTTAAGGGAATTATTGGTTTGGTTCACCATAAGCCTTCATGTTTGTTTGTTTTTGGCTTCTTTTCTTTTCTCTTTTCTCTCTTTTCCTTTCCTTTTCTAGAGGACTCTTTCATTATGACATAGCATTACATATGAAACACAGAACTATGGGTTGTTTGACAACTACAATTTAAAAACCCTGGCTTAAAGTGTGAGCCTCTTTTTAGATGTGATATAGATAGGAAATAACTGGAATATCAATAAAGGATATGGACAATTAGCAGAAGTAATTAACTATGTTCTGCAATCAGTAGCAGTTTGTCCATCCTTCCATCCATCCACCACCACCCCCATCCATCCATCCTGAGGTGTAATATTCCCTATGCATGGAAATATCTTTTGTTGTTATAATATGTTAATATTTGCCGCATGTCATATGAAATCCTGTGTGTGCTTACTCAGAAGTATCTCACATGGAGCTTAAAGAGATTACTTGGCACACTATCAATACTCTGGTGTTTTAATTTTAGGCAGCAGACCCAATACTTGGAGCCACCTTCCCCCCTTTGCTTTATTAAATATGGTTTTGTGAAAGTTACAAACAGGGTCTTTTGGCAGTCATTGACTCCCTAATGCAAAGGTGATCTTGAGAAGGTCATCTACATTAAGTAAACTAGTCTGGGCGCAGGAAAACACTGTCATTCTCTAACTACAAATGGCCATCTGGAATGCAGATGTAGCATCCAGATTGCCTGTTGTGTCCACCAAGTGAGTTGTCTTACCTTGGGACAAAAGCTGTCATCTGTCTGTCTTGCTCTATAGACACAAGCTTTCCTTCCAACCTGTCCACATAGATTTACTGGTGGCAAGGTCACCCAGTTCTCTGGAACATCACTCATTCTGTATTCTTTGTCTGGTTAACAGCTGCCAAAATGTTTGGTGTCAAAAACAGTGTTAGGAAATAGCTTTGCAGTATTTGAGATTTTCTCCCCTCCCAGATTCCTCATCTTGCTATATATTGAACATTCAGAGAACATATGACACCTGTGTCTTAGGTAAAAAATATGAACAATAAATTAACTATATAAGATAGGCTTCTGGTAAGTTCCTTTCTTTACTAGCCACGCCATGAAATTTCTTCTCTTTCATCTCAGAAATAAAGTTATCATTTTAACATTTAAATATTAAAAGTACAATGATTTTAAATCAGTTTGAATGGATATTTAATTAATCCTTTTTAAAGAAAAATTGCCACAATCATGATTTCAAGAGGTTTTTTTTTTAAATAAACTTTCTCCTCTGTAATTTGGTTTTAGAAGAAGCTGATCAGCTACTTTGTCTTCCTATTGATGCTCAATATTTAGAAGAGTGCATCCCAATCAAACATTTATTTTTCTTAATAGGTGTCCTGTAGATTTACATGTGTTTTCACAGGCTGCTATTTAACAAACCATAAAAAGACACTTGTTGAATTCTTCCTTCCTTTGCAGATGTTCATGGCACAGAAATAGTACCAGGAAAGGGAAGAGGTGCAGGGAGAGCGTGTGAAGATTGTAGTCATGTCTATTCTTCACTATATCTATCTCTCACCATTGGTCTCATAGATGCACAGAGGTGATGCAATCTCCAATCTCTGGGGTTTTCTTTGTTTTTGGTTTCTTTCTTTCTTTCTTTCTTTCTTTCTTTCTTTCTTTCTTTCTTTCTTTCCTTCCTTCCTTCCTTCCTTCCTTCCTTCCTTCCTTCCTTCCTTCCTTCTTTCTTTCTTTCTTTCTTTCTTTCTTTCTTTCTTTCTTTCTTTCTTTCTTTCTTTCTTTTTTGCTGTCTTTGAGTCATTGTTGACTCCTGATGACTTCCAGGACTGGTTTCTGCAGTTTCCTTTGCAAGATTTAAGATTTATTATTATTTTTTTTTTGAGAGAGAGTGGTTGGTTACCTGCTGGTTCAAGGTCAGCTAACTGGCTATGTGGCTAATGCGGGACTAGAACTCAGGGTCTCTAGCCTTAAACCCCAAACTATCCTGCTCCCATAACAATGCAAATAGAATTCCATTTCCCCAGTCCTGGGCTATCAAGATGTCCAGAGATAATAGGACAGTCATGGAGTATTATCTCCAGAAGGCAGGACTAGGAAAATAATTTTTTTCCTGGAATAGTTTGCCCTAAAATGTTAGGTGTTTTTGCATTTATGGAAAGTCAAGTATTTTTTGCTAATTTGTTTTGCTAATGAGGTAATAAACAAACTATGGGGAGCCTTCTTTCCATCTAATGCTAGTTCTCATATTATTAATGGATCCCTGTCCAAAATTTCCATGTGTCACTTTCAAATACTGGTTAATGACAGAATAACTCTTACACTGCAAAAACATATGGACTACACAACTCGATCAGGGCAAAGCAATAGACGCAATCTACATAGACTTCTGTAAAGCCTTTGATTCAGTGGTACACAACAAACTACTACTAAAACCAAAATCTTATAGTATCTCTGGACAACTGCATAACTGGATAGAAGCATTCCTGTCAAACAGACAACAAATGGTCAAAATTGGGAGCGTCTTATCAAATTCTGTACCTGTCAACAGTGGTGTCCCCCAAGGCAGCATTCTAGGACCAACTCTCTTCATACTCTACATAAATGACCTCTGTGATCATATTAAGAGCAACTGTGTTCTCTTCACTGATGATGTAAAGCTATTCAACACCACAGACAATACTGCTACCCTTCAAAAAGACCTTGACTATGTATCAGAATGGTCAAACAAATGGCAACTTTAAATCTCAACAAATAAATGCTCTGTCTTACATATTGCCAAAAACAAATCAGAAAATAAAATACAAGCTGAATAGTCAAGACCTTGTTGATGATCCAAACTCTGTCAAGGATCTTGGAATACTCATCTCTAATGATCTAAGTGCTAGAGCCCACTGTAACTACATAGCCAAAAAGGCATTAAGAGTTGTTAACCTAATCCTATGTAGTTTTTCTCTGGTAATATCACACTACTAACTAGGGCATACAAAACATTTGCTAGACCAATACAGCTCATCAGTCTGGAACCCACATCACGTATCTGATATTAACACAGTTGAGAAAGTCCAGAAATATTTCACAAGAAGAGTTCTACACTCCTCTACTCGTTGCAGAATACCTTATGCCACCAGACTTGAAATTCTAGACCTAGAAAACCTAGAACTTCACCACCTTCGGTCCGATCTAAGTATAGTATATAAAATCATACATTGCAATGTCCTTCCAGTCAATGAATACTTCAGCTTCAACCATAACAATACAAGAGCACACAATAGATACAAACTCAAGGTTAACCGCACCAAATTTGATTGCAAGAAATACGACTTCAGCAACAGAGTGGTCAATGTCTGCAATACTCTACCTGACTCTGTGGTTTCTTCCCCAAACCCCCAAAACTTTAACCTTAGACTGTCTACTATTGACCTCACCCCTTTCCTAAGAGGTCTGTAGGGGGTGCGCATAAGTGCACTAATGTGCCTACCGTCCCTGTCCTATTTTTTCTTTTATTTTTCTTATATGTATTCATTTCATGTATTTACAACTATGTTTATCCTTATACTTATTATCTTGTAAATGATTGACAAAATAAATAAATAAATAATACTTGAGATTCATTTAGTTTGAGTGTGCAGGCAAGAAGACTCTTCTGCATAATGCGATTCATTCTGTTTTGTTGAATTACTTCGTTTTGATTTTGATTTTTTTCATTTTTCTTTTCTGTTTTTCATTTTTGCAATGAATGGGTGAAGGAAAGTACATATTATTTTTCTAAATAAAATCACACAAGAACAAACCGGCTGTTGAGATAGGTACAAAGCAGCAATGTGACACTGAACCTTTTTCCCCTCAGTTGGTTAAATCCTTAATATTTAATCGGCTTAATGATTTGTTACCAAACTGCCAAGGCAACTTCACAAGTAGCTGAAATTGCAGAGGAATTTATTGCAGTTTTGGAAGAACTGGATATTAACTTTCACTACTATGGTTCAAATGTAAACCTCTCAGCACAACTGAAAGAAGAGCATTGAGAAAAAAAAGACAAATTTGGGACTTTTTCTTTAAGGATATTAACAAGGTTGATGATCTCGTGATAAAAAGAAAGTCCTATAGGACTTTCAGAGAGTGTTGTGTACATGGGATAGCAATAACAATAGCACTTAGACTTATATACTGCTTTATAGTGCTTTACAGCCCTCTCTAAGCAGTTTACAGAGTCAGCATATCTCCCCCCACAACAATTTGGGTCCTCATTTTACCCACCTCAGAAGGATGAGTCAACCTTGAGCCTGGTGGGATTTGAACTGCCAAATTGTAGGCAGCTGTCTGCAGAAGTAGCTTGCAGTTCTGCATTCTAACCACTGCACCACAGAGGCTCATAGCTGGTTACAAGCAATTTCTATCAACTGAAATGGAAATGGTGAGGACTTTGAGGGGTAGACAGAGTAGGGGAAAAGCCAAGGACGTCAGCCATTACATGAGGCAACTATGATATGGTGGAGCTAGGAAAGTACTCAATGAATGCAGGGAAAGGAAGCTGATGAGAAGATATGAGAGGGTGCCCTGCCAACCTCTGTAGAAGAGAGGTGAGATACACTTGACTTGCTGTGCTTGATTGCTGATCTCTCTCTGAATTTTGTTCTTGTTGAAATGCAGAACAATCCAAATATTCCAGGTTTTGATTCTATTGAACTACAGCCCACCTAGAATGGTTTGGCAGAATTCTAAATCACAATATTTTCTGTTTTGGATTCAAAACAAAACACATTTTCCACATCATGCAGACATCTATTCTATAACTAAGAAAGAAAAGAAATCAAATCTAGATTTTTTTTCTCCCTCAGATAGCACTAGCACTAGCACTTAGACTTATATACCACTTTACAGTGCTTTACAGCCCTCTCTAAGCGGTTTACAGAGTCAGTATATTGCCCCCAACAATCTGGCTCCTCATTTTACCCACCTCGGAAGGCTGGAAGGCTGGTGGGATTTGAACTGCCAAATTGCAGGCAGCCAGCAGTCAGTAAAAGTAGCTTGCAGTACTGCACTCTAACCACTGCGTCACCCTGGCTATTAAAAGTCCACTTCAGGTTTTGGACGTATTTGTAATTGATCAAGATTTGGAAAGAATCCAATGCAGATATTGAAGTGACAGCAGTGTTACAGACAAAAAAACAGGAGTATAATTTAGGCCTCAACAGCAAAGTCTGATTGAAGTAAAACAGTAACAGCAGCAAATTCATTTGTTCTATGCCACTTTAGAAAAATGAGACTTTAACAACGTAGCAAATCAAAGAACCATTTTTTGCAAGAAAGCTTGATGCCAAATGTACAATATGGCTATTTTCTCCAATTCTTTCCCTTTTCAGTGTTCATATATACTACTGGCAGAAATATATGCAGATTTTTAAAACTTTATTCCTTGTTTTGGCTATGGCTATGGCTATGGCTAGGACTACGGCTATGGCTATTGATAATGAAGAATGGCATTAGCAACCTGGCTCTCCTCCTTTATTAGGCAGGGAATCAATTACATGGCATTGCCAAGAAAATAGTGACAAAATACCCCCCCCCCCAAATATCTGTAGATGTTTTGTTACTGGATTGGGTAACATCTTCAACACTAGAAGGGAGTTTGTTCTCTGTTTATGTACAGAAGCTTGCCTGTTAGTGTTGGTGAGGGTATTGTTTGCCTCTTGGTAGATCCTTGATTAAGCTGTTGCTTATTCCTTGATTATTTGTCTGGTGTTGCTCCAGGTGTTACCTATTTATCTGGGTGTCGATTGCTTAAAAATATTCTGACCTTTTTGTTTTCTTTTTAGCTTTTTAAATTTTCTCTTTTGAATGGTGTATAAATGTGGTTTATGTGCTTGTTGATGTTGGATTTGTCTGAGTATCAAATTTCCAGGAATTTTCTAGCATTTTGGGCTCTGGCTTGGTTCAGGATGCTTATCATATGTTGTTAGATTAAGAAGTTTTCATCACATCTTCTGACTGCTAATTGGTGTTTAAGGATGCTCTTTGCTAGTCTTCTACCTGTCTGTCTTACATAGTGACTGTTACAGTTGTTACACTATAAGTTGCAGATGGCTTGTTTTCTCTTTTTAAGCTTCTAGGTCTTTTGCTTTACTTAAAATGTTTTGGAGGGCTTTGATTGATTTATGTGCTACGGTGATGACATGTGGTTGCACAAGTCTGTTGGTTGTTTCTGAGATATTGTTGATGTATGACAGTCTTATCTTTACATAGCTTGTATTGGTTGAACTGTAGTATTGTATTATCATAGTAATTGCATTTTTAATACTCGTGCTAGCAATAGCAATAGCACTAAGTCTTATATACCACTTCATGGTGCTTTATAGCCTTCTCTAAGCAGTTTACAGAGTCAGCATATTGCCTCCAACAATCTGGATCCTCATTTTACCAACCTTGGAAAGATGGAAGACCTTGAGCCGGTGAGAATCAAACTGCTGGCAGTTGGCAGAATTAGCCTGCAATACTGCATTCTAACCACTGTGCCACCACTGCTAGCTGATTCTTCGGAATAAACGTCAATGCAGGCAACTTTATTCTGTTCCAGATGCTCAGATATTCTTTATTTCAATTTATCTTGGTTTTTTTTTAATTAGAGGGCTTTGCAAATAAAGTTTTGCTGCCACTTTCAATTCACTGGGTCTCCGTGTTTTCCTTCAGAACCTGTCATGCTTCCCTATTCAATTGAAAGAGATTTGCACATGTTCCTAATTATTTTCAGATTTTGACCAGGGTTGTGTGCCCCATATGCTGTACTTCAGTATTTTTCAAACTTGTCAACTCTACGATGTATGGACTTCAACTCCTAGAATGTCACCTGCTGGCTCTTCTTAGGAGGCAGACATGGAGTGTGCTAGACTTGTTCCTAAGAAAGTTTGGGGACACAACTTGATCAAACAAAATGCATTCCCAACTAATAAAATCCTGCGGTAGATTGCATGCCCTAGAAGAGGCAGCAAAGTCTGGTCAGTTTACAAACAGAACACCCCTTCAAACATCTGCCTTGAAACAAAGACAAATAATGCTGTTTTGTTGTGGAGAACCATTATCTCACAGGGCTATCTGTCCACCCAAAATAATTATTGGCACAGTAACATCAACAGGATTGGACTTTATCCACAGGAGGGCCCAATATCATATCAGATGTCCACTGCCAAAAACTGGACGGATTATCAAAGGGATGAAGATACAGTACACATTTATGCCTTTCAGTTTTCCCCACTGAAGAAGAGATTGGTGTTGGGGTGGTGGTGGTTCATAGCTAGGGTCATTGCAAAAGTTAGACTACCATAGGCAGCAGAGCTACAGTATATAAATATTAATAGATAAGAAAAACTCTGATATTCTAAGAAACGTTTGCTCCTTCATCCTGTTCATAAGATTTAGGCATACAATATCTAAGTAATTAGCAGAGAATTTATGGCATTGTTGCAACTGGGGGATGGTTCCTGGTTTTCACTGATAGTTTTGTGCATTTCTATTCAAGTCTAATGCAGTGTTGGCATTATAAATAATCTAGCTAGCTTCTGCAAGATTGCTTCTACATTCTGTAGTATTGGGAAGCATCAGATTTAACAAGTTAATTCTGCATAAATACATCAATAAAGCCTGTTATCTTGCCACATCGATGCATCCAAGTCTGTGTGCATAAGATAATAGGAGAATTAAATTGCCTGGAAAAGCTAGACATCACTGAGGGTATAGAAGGCTCAACCCATGACTAGCCCATAAACAGTCTGGATGATGGATTGATATCTGGCTATTCATAAAAAGAAAAGGTCATGTTGCACCCATAGAGGATTATATTATTTTAGGATTTGGAGAAGTTTCTTGTTGGCTCTGCCTAATTCTGAGAATTAGGATTTTTCAAACAGGAGGATTTGGGTGTGGCTAGTCTAGAGAAAAAAAGAGCTAGAGGGACATGATAGCAATATTCCAGTATTTGAGAGGTTGCCACAAAGAAGAGGGGCATCAGTTTATTGTCCAAAGCACCAGAGGGCAAAAACAATGGATGGAAACTAATCAAGGAGAGAAGCAACCTGGAATTGAGGAGAAACTCCCTAACAGTGAGGACAATTAACCAGTGGAACAACTTGTCTTCAGACATTGTAGGGGCTTCATCACTGGAGATTTTTAAGAAGAGACTGGACAGTCACTTGTCTGAAATGGTATAGGATCTCTTGCTGGAGCAGGGGAGGGGTGATTAGAAGACTTCCAAGCTCTCTTCTAATTCTGATTCTGATTCTGATTCTGATTCTGATTCTGATTCTAATTCTGATTCTGATTCTGATTCAGAGACTGCCTGGAGAAGTCTCTGCAGTTTTGTTGGCCAGGATTTTCAGGAGTGCTTTACCGTTGCCTCCTTCCTATGGCCGAGAGAGTGTGAGTATCCAAGGTCACCTTTTACCTGAGGTGGGACTAGAACCCACAGTCTCTTGGTTTGTAGCTTGATGCCTTAACCACTAGACTAGACCAAACCCATCTCATCTTGGATCTTAATGGAGTCCAAACATTCTTCAAGTTAGACCTCCTATCAATAGGTCTTGGCTTATGACCACAATTGGAACAAGAATTTCCATTGGTAAACAAGGTGATTGTTAAGTAGTACCTGATTTTACAACCTTTTTTTTTTGGTTGCAGATGTTGAGCAAATCACTGCATTAACTGCAGTTGTTAAGTGAATCTGGCTTCCCTATTGAATTTGTTATCAGAAACCAGCCTGGAAAGTTGCAACCGGCAATGGGAAAGTTGCAACTGGCAATGACCCTGAGATGCTGCAACTATTATAAATGAGCTATGGTGGCGCAGTGGTTAGAATGCATTACTGCAGGCTAATTCTTCTGACTTCTGACTGCCAACTGCCAGCAGCTCAGCAGTTCAATTCTCACTGGCTCAAAGTTGATTCACCCTTCCATCCTTCGGAGGTGGGTAAAATGAGGTCCCAAAATTGTTGTGGGCAATATGCTGACTTTGTAAACTGCTTAGAGAGGGCTGTAAAGCACTGTGAAACAGTATATAAGTCTAAGTGCTATTGCTATAAATCCATGCTGGTTGCCAAGTGCCCAGATTTTGATCACTTGACCATGGGATACTGTAATAGTCATAAGGGCAAGGATTTTTTTTAGTCCTGTTGTAACTTCTAACAGTCACTAAATGAATGGCTGTAAGTTGAAGACTACCTGTAACTGGCTATCAACGTAAGTTGTATCCAGAATCAGGATATAACTCCACATTCTACGCTCATGTCATCTTGTGATAATATAAAGAGCATTGTCTTGATATCTCATCTTGTTGCAGAGATAGCACAGAATGTCCACAAAACTCTAGCATGAGTAGCTGAAATACTGGATCCTAGTAATATCATTCTTATTCATGCCACCGATCAGTGGGATCCACTTGTCTCTGATCACTGGTGATGGAATGGTCTTATAGTGAAATTTGGCAAATTACACAAATTTAATAAACTGAATTAGAATTCTTGGTTTGTGTCAAGATTCCATCCAGAGCTTGTAAGAGGAGAAGGTAAAGTTGCAATGATCACCTGGGTGAGGAAGAAAGTAAACGTTGTATTACCCAGAGGAAGATATGGAAAAAGAATACCATGGATTTGAATTAGGGGGAAGCCTAAATTCTATATCAGCCTTAAGATTGATGAGCAACTACCAATTCTTTTATATGGCAACTGTCCCAGAATTTCAATTTAAAAATTAGCTAAGATTACCACAGCTGTTTCAAAACATAATGCAACTTCCAGGAGTGATTCTTTACTGTTCAATTACAGTAAAATGTACTGGGTTTAATATAGCAGGCCATTTTCATGATCCTCTTTGCCCTTTTTTTGCACTGTAGATTAATGGTTAGTCACTGTTACTATTGAAGTGAAATCAGAGCCAGAGGCATTTGTAACACTAGCAAGAGGTTTCTTCTTTGAATTATTAGGTGTTGAATTTCTAAAAGCTCAAATAAGACAACTTAGTTACAGTAGTGATAACTACACCATTGGACTACCCAAAACACTCTCTGTCCCCCATGTTAGGGGCATATTGTCATACAGAAAATCTGTTTATATGATTGCTAAGTGTCATCAGTAACTTGATGACACATAATATATCAACGAAATAAAACAAAGGCCTCAAAAAACACAAGTGTGAAACACTAAGTATGAAGCCACATCTGTAAACTTTCAAGACTGAAAGAACACATCCATGAACACCAGCTAACAGAAGACATAATGAAAACTTCCTAATTTCATCACACATTAATATACTTAATCAGATGGAAAACAGCATTCTAGACCAAGTCAATTCCAAAAACACTAGAGAATTCCTGGAAGTCTGGCACTCAGACAAATTGACCATCAACAGGTACACAGACATAAGCAACATCTACATACCTTTCAAAAGAGACAATAAAAAAAAAAGAAACAAAAAAGGACAAAACAACAGCCTGATCGGCAGGATTTAACATCAAGCTTAACATTAGAGCAACAATCAAGAAGTAACCAATACCAACATCAAGAAACTACCAATTTAGACAAACAATCAAACAGTAAACAACGGTGCAATCAAGGAACCACCAAGAATACTCTCACTAACACTGTTAAGACAAGTCACTAGTGTATAAAATGAGAGCAAATCCACCCCCTTCTAGCACTGATGATGATGTTATCTAGTTTGGTTAATGAAATATCTGCAAGAAAACCACCTAGTTCAGAGAGCTTCCAGGAGCCCACAGTTCAGCCCTGAGCCACAAATATTCTTTTTTCTCAGAACTTTTAATTTAGTATTGTAAAAGCATTATCCTGTTTATACATATAGATCCTTAGAGGGGACAACCCTCCTTCCTGAATTATTTCCCCCCTATGGTTTGTTGTACCTTTAGTATGTATGGCAGCATGAAACGGACAAGGAAGAGTGGATTTATCATGATTTTTGCTTTATGAAGAGATTACTTTGCATTTAATGAAGGATCAAATGATAAATATGGAGAGATCTATTTCTTACTGCCCACTCCTCTTGTTGCTATGGTTTTATACCACCTGTCTTAGATTATCTTGCTCAAAACACAATTTCATCACTTTAGAGGGATAAGACTGTAATGGCTTTCTTACATACAGCTCTTCTGTATCGTATGTATATATGCTCTTCTCTATCAATGCTTTTCATTGAATTTTTGAATTGAGAAAAATTACCAGGCTCTTAAATTCTCACTAAAGAATGGAATATATCTTTATAATGAACATCTGTCTTTTAAAATACATGTGTACCTACACACACACACAGAAACACCCCATCTTACTTTCAAAAAGAGTTTCTCCTCTACATCAATGAAATGATTAGTATAATGCATTCTCTACATTATATTGCATTGGTTTTGCACAACGGTCTATTTGACAGCTCCTGCACAATTTGCAATGGCCCACACTGTGGTAGTGGCAGAATAGTTGTAACCAACAACACACAAGGTGACAGTATGGATGAATGTAAAGACAGAAAAGAAAAGAAGAGGGTCGAAATTGCATGCAATCAAAAGATGGCATTATTTGTGTTACTTGTATTGAAGTTTTACCCTTCGTTACAGTAGATGGACTGAATGAATGGCTAAGGGTAGATAAATAAAAGAGATTTTCCTTCTCCCAAATTTTATTGTTAAATTCAAATTCTCTGCAAAATCTAGTTTACTGCATATTTGGAAAAAACGTAAAAGAGAAAAAATTCCTTCTTTCTACCCAAATTGAAATCCTACTCTGATTCAATGACCCAAAATATTCCTAGTATGATATCTCCGTTTTGGACTGATTGATGTCAGCCCCATAGAGTAGACCAGGCTATTCTCTGTGTCCTCTACAACGTAGGACATCTGTGTTAAAAGCTAGAAGCCTGGTTAAAAATCAAAGAAAAAAAAAAGAGATGGAAACTTCAATCCAGTGTCAAAGTCGTGGCTGACTACATGATATTCAAACTTTTAAAAGCCAAGCCTGCTTATATAGGAATTTGTTGACTCTGATAGAATTTCACTGACAATCAAAGTAATATAAACCTACATCCATTTCAGAATAACAGAGTTGGAAGGGACCTTGGAGGTCATCTGGTCCAACCCCCTGGTCCAGCAGGAGACCTTATAGCATTTCAGACAAATGGCTGTCCAACCTTTTCTTAAAAACCTCCAGTAATGGAGCACCCACAACTTCTGGAGGCAAGTCATTCCACTGATTTATTGTTCTAACTGTCAGGAAATTTCTCCTTACTTTAAGATTGGTTCTCTCCATGATTGGTTTCCATCCCTTGTTTCTTGTCTTGCCATCAGGTGCTCTGGAGAATAGGTTGATCCCCTCTTCTTTGTGGCATCCCTTTAGATATGTCATCCCTAGTCCTTCTTTTCATTAAACAAAACATACCCAATTCCTGCAATTGTTCCTCATATGCTTTAGCCTTCATTTCTGACAAGGCAAGGCAATTTCTGAAACTATACACTGGGTTTTTTAAAACAATGCCAGTATATTAAATCTTACTTAGATAAATAATCCTTCCCTGTCCTATTTACCCTTCATGGCAGCACCAAACAAGGAAGCCTTAAGAGAGATTTTCCTTCCTTACTAGGAAGATTTTGCTGGAGAACGTAGGATTTAAATCTAGTACTCT
>SOZL01000087.1:0-12493 GCA_009733165.1 Naja naja | reverse complement strand
TGTATGTAGGTTTGAATGTCATTGGTTTAGTTTGAATTGTTCTTGTAAAATGTCAAATAGGATTGGTTTAAATAGTGCAGGAAAACCCTGCACTCTGATTGGCTGGCAACTTCGGCTGCTGGCTATAAACAGCGTAGCCCAGCCAAGTCGGTCCATTCGAGCTGTAGTCTTAATAAACTCTTCACTGAAGCTCTTCGTCTGACTCTTCATGCAAACTTAACACTGGCGGAGGTGGGATTCCCTGAAGAAGGAAGACAAAACAGAAGAAATGAGATGGCTGCGCTGAACACCCCCAGCCCCATTGATCCAGTGGCGAAGACTGGGAATCATATGCGGATAAGCAAATGTATTTGGAGAAAAGCGACCTCCACCGACATCCCGAGAGAAGAAAGCGGAAGAGAGTGGTATTTCTCATGCACTGCAGTCCGGCAGTCTTCAAGATGGTGAAAGGCATTGGGGAGCTGCAGACATTAAAGTAATGGAATGGCCTGATTTAGAAAAGCTTTTAGAGCCCATTATGCCCCACAAGTATCATGCCTCATTAAGAACCACGAATTTTATCGTCGGGATCAAGGGAAGCGAAAATGTTAACGACCATTGGCAAGTTTAAGGGACATTGGGGTGCTTGTGAGTTTACCAACTTAGAAAGGCCATGCATGATCGGTTTGTTCTAGGCCTTAAAGATAAGGTCTTACAGAGCAAATTACTAATGAAACCTAAGATCACGTTTAAGGGAGGCCATGGGAAGCTGTTTCAGCGAAGCAACCAAGTCCTCAGCAGCAGCCATGAAGAAAATTAACAAGGCCTCAAGCCATTCTGATGTGGAAAAGTCCACAACAACCCATTCGAGCAAATAGATTCTGATTCAGACTGTAGTGAGGTGGAAGGAATTTATAGACTCAGAATGGAGAAGAAAAGGAAAGACCTTGGAAGAAAGAGGCAAGAATTTTATTGCAGAGGCTGTGGGGGGCACCCCACTGAATGCAGTTTTTTAGACACCATCTGCCTACGTTGTGAGAAAGAGGTCACCTAGCAAGAGTGCAAATCATCCAGAACTCCACCTAGTAGGAAGAAATTTCCTGAGAAGAATTCAAGCCCAACTTCAGTGAGAAAATGGGGCAACAAATGGGAAGAATGAAACTCATCAAACAGTCACCATTGGTCATTCTTCACCCTTGAGAAGCAGAAAGTACATGTGTGGTATTCATTGAAGGCCTTGCCAAATGGAAGTGGACTCAGGCTCCTATTTATCTATGGTGTCATGGGACACTATTCACAGGCTACTTCCCAACATTCAGAAGAAACATTTCCAGAAGCAAGCACTGACTCTTAAAGACTACCAAGGGAACAAGATTCCAGTAGTTGGAACAAGAGAATTCAACGTGAAGTTTAAAGGCCACACCAAGCGTTTGCCCCTGACCATCGTGGACAAGGATGCCCAAGCTTGCTGGGACTTGAGTGGTTCAATCCACTAGGCATCGAGGTGACTGGCATCAATCACGTGAGCAACTCTGAATGGGAGGAGGCCTTGAAGTCTTCCAGAGGTCTTCAGCGAAGGATTGGGCATATGGGGACCCCTATCACTTTCAACCTAGATCCCAAGGTGCCCCAATGTTTAAAACCCAGAAGGGTCCCATTTGCTTTAAAGGAAAAAATTGATGCACAATTAGACAAATTAATAGCTCAAGGGGTTTTAGAGCCCACTGACCACTCCAGATGGGAGACACCCATAGTCACACCAGTCAAGACTGATGGGTCAGTAAGAATCTGTGGAGACTATAAGGGGACACTGAACCATGCGCTGCAGCAGAAGCATATCCAGTTCCAGTGGTGCATCATCTGTTACATTCACTTGGCAGGGTACAGTCTTTGCCAAATTGGATCTGGCCCAGGCATATCAACAACTAACAGTTGATGATGCAGAGGCCCAAACCATTGTGACTCATAGAGGTGCTTTCAAATGTAAAAGGTTACAATTTGGAGTAAGCGTGGCACCAGGCATCTTTCAAAGCCTTATGGAAAGAATGCTCCAAGGACTGCCAGGGTAGTGCCTTACTTTGATGATGTGTTAATCTCTGCTGAAAATGACACTCAGTTACAAGAAAGACTCAGAGAAGTCCTTACCAGATTCAGGAAAGCGGGGTTAAAGTCAAGGAAGAAAAATGCACTCTTAAAACTGACAAGGTTGAGTTCCTGGGCTACATGATTGACAAGCATGGCATCCACCCTACAGATGCCAAGGTTAAAGCAATCAAAGCCCCTAGACCTAAATGCAAAACAGATTTGCAAGCTTTCCTTGGACTCATTAACTTTTATCACATGTTCCTACCTCAGAAGGCAACCATTGCTGAACCATTGCACAGATTACTTGATAAAAGTCTGTTTGGGTCTGGGGCAGGAAGGAACAATCAGCATTTAACAGTATTAAAAACTAATCACGTCTGATGCTGTACTGATACAGTTCTCTGAGAATTTGCCTGTTGTACTGACTTGTGATGCATCCCCTTTGGAGTGGGGGTTTTTGAGCCACAGGCTTCCCAGTGGGAGAGAAGCCCTATTGCATTTTACTCTCGCACTTTGACCAAAGCAGAGAGGAATTACAGCCAATTGGACAAGGAGGCATTGGCAATTGTTGCAGCTGTTAAGAAATTTCATGAATATCTGTATGGGAGAACATTTACCATTGTTACAGATCACAAACCTTTGTTAGGCATTGTGGCAGGAGACAAACCTACACCTACTATCCTGTCACCAAGAATGCTGAGGTGGACTGAATTTCTTGCTGCTTATTCATACAAACTTATCCACAAGCCTGGCAAGGACATTGGACATGCTGATGCACTGAGTCGTTGCCCACTTCCTTGCCACAAGGAGGACTTTGAACCTGAAACACACACCTTTTTCACAAGGAGGACTTTGAACCTGAAACACACCTTTTCCTAGAAACTGCTGCCAAGCTTCCAGTTCATGCTGCTGAAATTGCCAGAGAGACTGCCAAAGACACTGTGTTGGCTCCTGTTATAGACTGGATTAAGAAAGGTTGGCCTCTTTCAAGATCTCCTCACCTTGCCCAACCTTTTAAGTCCAGGCAAACTGAATTATCTGTATTAAGAGGATGTATCTTGTGGGGTAACAGGGTGGTTATTCCTGCAAAACTGCAAAGAGAGGTTTTGAAATGTTACGAGGGTCATCCTGGTATTGTAAGGATGAAGGGATTGGCCAGGAGTTATGTATGGTGGCCAGGTATTGACAAAATGGTTGAAAACTGGTTGCATCTTGTCCCAACTGTCAGTAGTCAGGCCTGCACCACTCTCACACAGGAATGAGAATGTCCTAGGGGCCCGGTCCAGGATTCACATTGATTTGCTGGCCCTACCAGAGGGCACACCTTTCTTATTATAGTAGATGCATATTCCAAATGGCTAGAGGTAATCCCCATGGCATTCACCACAACTGATGCTGTCATCAAACAACTCAAAACTTTTTGTAACCCACGGTTACCTGATGTTCTTGTCTCTGACAATGGCCCCAATTCACATCCAACCTTTTGAATCCTATTTAGCACAACAGGGTATCAGACATGCCCTTACTGCCCCTGGACACCCTTCAGCTAATCCTGGGCTAAACGCATGGTACGTTTTACCAAGAAGAAGCTTCAGCAATTGGGTCCTGGGGACATCACTGAGAAAGTTGAAAAACTTAGTGTTCAGCACATCACTCCTAACCCATCTAATAACTTATCCCCAGCAGAGTTGTTGATGGGTAGGAAACTTAGGTCTCCCTTGACTGCCTTCATCCCACTTACGCACACCTAACGCCCACTAGATTCCACTTCCAAAGTTCGCATATTCAGTGTGGGTGATTCTGTTTATGCTAAGAACCTTATAGGTGAACCTTGTGGATTCCTGCTGAGATAACTCAGATCACAGGCCCTCTGCTCTACAGGGTGCAAACAGAGGATGGACTGCTCTGGAGCAGGCACATTGATCAATTTAGATCCAGGTTCTCTCAGGAACATCGACTTGTTCCTCTCTAGTTCCCTCACCTGATGTCAATTCTAGGGAGGAACAGGAGGAAAAGCAGCAAGAATCAACCCCAGGTGTAACGAGCCATTATGACAGGAACCATTCCAAAACCTGTCACAATGCCAAAATCCATCCTTAGAAGTGGAAGATTGTACATCACTACCTGACTTGGGTGCTGACATTGGGCTGGAGATGGGTTGGGAGGAGAGACCAGATTCTAACAATCAAACAGGGTCTTTTTCATAGGAAGTCCCAGTGGGGAAATGTCAGCAGACACATTTCCTCTCTACCTGAGTGAGAATGTTAAAACTTCTGAACCACGAAGGTCTCAACGTGACACGCAAAAGAGCCCCACCTATTTAAAAGCATACATTAGATAGGTTGGGGTTTGGTATGGACTGAACCTAGTGGGGAGGGGTGTATGTATGTAGGTTTGAATGTCATTGGTTTAGTTTGAATTGTTCTTGTAAAATGTCAAATAGGATTGGTTTAAATAGTGCAGGAAAACCCTGCACTCTGATTGGCTGGCAACCACGGCTGCTGGCTATAAGAAGCAGCCGTAGCCCAGCCAAGACGGGTCCATTCGAGCTGTAGTCACTTAATAAACTGTTCACTGAAGCTCCGCGCCTGACTCTTCATGCAAACTTAACAGATCTCATGGAAATCCTCTTTGTTTCAGAGGATCTCCTCTTCATTGCCCAGAGAATGGACCCTCCACTGAGCCTCCTCCTTTGCTACACACTCAGGCCTCAGTCTGGCTCCTAGAGCACATGTAGCTCTCTTTCTCCTTTTAAAACCTCTAATTAGGTATGATTAAATCATAATCACCTTGTACATATTTAAAGAAATTGTGAGCCTCACTCTTTTGCAATTCAGCCCAATGTTGAAAGAAATATCCTTCTGGGTTCAGTTCCAAGTGGGGAAAGACACTGGAAACATGGAGGCTGCTTGGAAAGTTTAATGGTGAACAGGACCACATGGTCTGGAGCTCCAGAGAAAGATGATCACATGCTTGAAGGAGATCAAGAAAAAGGACTGAGGTGCTGAGAGTATCTGGGTTTTATAACCTGTTGGGATTTGAATTGAAGCTTGTTTCTAATTGGACTCCCATGAGGGGCAACTCTGTAGGCTGTCCTGAGTTCCAAGCTTGGTTGACCCTTGCTGGATGATCTACTGCCCAAAGGGCCCTTGGCAATTGCTAGCTTTACCTGGAGACCTTTCTTATGTAAAGTATTCTGGCTCAGGTTTAATGGCCCACCCAACAAAGGTGGGGTGAGATTCTGCTTCTGGGGTTCTACTCTTTTTAGAAGAAATATTCTGCCTTTTTAAATATTTACTAGAATATTTCATATTTCTAGGAGAGTTGGGTGCCAACTTCCTACACCAAGATAAATTGTTGCATTTTTATTGCAAATAAAAAGGATTGGGATCTTTTGCATGCATATCTCATATATATATATATATTCATATTTGGTTCCACCCTATGGAACCAACTCCCCGTAGACCTCCATTTGGCCCCTGATCTCCGCTTCTTCTGCTGGGGCCTGAAGACCTGGTTGTTTCAACAGGCCGGTCTGGACTGACTTTGGTGGGGTTGGTTTTTAGTTTTTGTTTTAATTTTTAAATTTTATAACTCTGATTAGGCTTGTATCTGTTTTGTTTTTATTGAAATTTGTATTGGTTTTTATTGTTCGGCCGCCTGAGTCCTTAGGGGAGAGGGCATACAAGTCTAATAAAATAATAATAATAATAATAATAATAATAATAATAATATTTCTTGCAACCACTATTCAGCTTCAGAGTTCATAAAACAACACTAGCCCGTATTTCTTTTCATTTAGCATGTTGCATGAACTCAACCATAATGCTATGTAGACTAAAGTATAGGCTTAGAATATTATGTAAATTTCACCAGTTGTGATTTATTCAAGAAACCATGTTAAATTATTGCTTAGAACAGCAGCAAACATGGCACAGAAAACAAACACTGAAGCACAGAAGTAAGTGCCTCTGAAAAAGTTTCTAGGACAACACTTGAGGCCTTGACAACTGATTTGCATGTTCTTTTGTACCCTGAAAGAGACTCATTTTAAGGATTTTCACAGTCCTCCAGTTAAATAGCTCTAAATATTAAGATTTAATTTCAAAGAACTTGGTTTCAGTAGCTAGAGAACAAAGATAAGTTGTTTTCAAGAGCTTGAAATCCTGAATCACATTGCCTGATTGCCCTTTTTTTTTATGTGATATTCACTGTAGGAAGTTGGCACCCAACTCTCCTAGAAAAATGAAGTATTCTGGTAGATATTTAAAAGGCAGAATATTTCTTCTAAAAGAGTAGAACCCCAGAAGCAGAATCTCACCCCACCTTTGTTAATGGGTGGGCCATTAAGGCCTGAGCCAGAATACTTTACATAAGAAAGGTCTCCAGGTAAAGCTATAGCAATTGCCAAAAGCCCTTTTAAGGGCATAGATCATCCAGCAAGGGTCAACCAAGCTTGGAACTCAGGACAGCCTACAGAGTTGCCCCTCATGGGAGTCTGACAACCAATTAGAAACAAGCTTCAATTCAAATCCCAACAAAGGTTATAAAACCCAGATACTCTCAGCACCTCAGCCCTTTTTTCTTGATCTCCTTCAAGCATGTGATCATCTTTCTCTGGAGCTCCAGACCATGTGGTCCTGTTCACCATTAAACTTTCCAAGCAGCCTCCATGTTTCCAGTGTCTTTTTCCCCACTTGGAACTGAACCCAGAAGGATATTTCTTTCAACAATTGGCACCCAAGCAGATGGGACTCCAAGCTAACCTAACCAATGGACTAGGCCCAGGTAAGATTCCCTTGCCGGCAAACAGACCCATTGAGTCTGTGGGTGGGTTTTCCTGGACCTGGGCCAGTTGGAACAAAGGTTTTAAAGGGGTTTTGAGTGTTGAGCTCAAAGGCTGCTTGGAAAGAAGGTGAGTACCTCCAAATTCTAAATTTAAAGCACAGAAAAATGTGGGAAATGTGTGTATGCCTTTGTGTGTGTGTGAGAAAGAGATCTTTCTTCCTCTGTGTGTTCTACCAAGAGAGCTAGTATCAATTATATTACTGTTTATAACAATAATATTCATGCTGTTTGTTTAACCAACTTATGTATTACTTATATCACAAATCCTTTCATATATTTCCTTTTTCCCTGTTTTTGTCTGCTAGCCATTGATGAGTCCCAAGAAAAAATTTTTTCTAGTTTTATTGGTATTGCTTGGAATAAATATAGTAATCTTGGCAGGATATTCAATTTTATGGTAGCTACTCTTTCCATCAATGATAGTTGTAGATTTTTCCACTTAACCAAATTTGTTTCATTTGTTGGCCAATTTATAACTTTCTTGACTATCTGTATACCTATTTTCCTTGTTAGTTCTTTTCTATATATCTGTAAACAATTATTTTGATTTTTTTAACCTTTCAGTCCTGCAACTTCACCATACTCTTCTATTTTCCTAATTAGTTTGAGTCCATTTTATTGTGGGTCTTCCAAGATAAAGAGCAAATCTTCTACAAATGCCTATAATTTATATTGTTCCTTTTTATTTCCATAGCTTTAATTTCTATCTCTTGTCTAATATCTATATTTAGCAATTCTAATATCAATATGAATAGTACAGGAGATAGTGGACATCCTTTTCTTGTGCCTTTTATATTAAAATTCTCTGTCCTACTTCCATTTTCTATCACCTTTGCCATTTGTTTATGGCAAATTGCCTTTAAAGTTAAAATTATTGTCATGGTGTTTTAATCTACTTCTTAGGCAAAAAAAAAGCCATTTTGATCTGAATATATAAATTCATTTAGAAATTTTTACTCTCTCTGCCATTATTGAAGCATATGTTTTATAGTCAGTGTTCAGTCAAGATATGAGCCTATAGTTTTTATCTGCATTAAATCTGAATCTTTTGGAATCAAAGTAATATTTGCTTTCATCCACGAATTTGGTACCTTTGCATCAATCAATACTTCATTATGGACTTCTAACATTGATGGGCCTAAAGTATCTTGTAACCATTTGTAAAATTCTGCCTGCAGCCCAACTGGTCCTGGTGTTTTATTATTCTTTTGTCTCTTGATCACTTCTGATAATTCCATCATTGATATTCATTCATTTAACATAGTTTTACCTTTTCTGGTACTTTAGGTAATTCCGCTTTTCCAAATATTGTTTAATTTTCTCTTCTGAAACTTTTCTTGCTCATAGCTTTTCATAACAATCTTGAATTATCATTTTTATTCTCATTTTGGTAGTATAAAGTTCCTTTCTCATCTTCTGGCTTATTTGCATTCTAATCCTTGGCCATTTTTTTAAAAAAATACTTTTTATTAAATATTTCCCAACAATACTGGTTTCACCTCTATCTTTTAACTCTAATGTCAGCCTGTCCATCTCCACGCAGTTCAAAATCTTTCTTATCACTGTCCCCTCAGATGGTATATTATCCTGTTTCCAGTACTGTGCATACACAATTCTGGGCGCAGTTATTATATGTAAAATGATATATTTGTCTTAGCACAATCTCCCCTTAGATATAACTCTTTATTGGCCAAGCGTGATTTGACTTACAAGGAAGTTGTCTTTGGTGCATATGCTCTCAGTCTACATAAAAGGAAAGATACATTCATTAAGAATCAAGAATCATAGTACAACACTTAATGATAGTCATAGGGTACAATAAGCAATCAAATTATACTAGGAAGCAGTGAATGTAAATCGTAAGGATACAAGCGACAAAGTTACAACATACAGTCACAAGTGGGAGGGGATGGGTGATGGGGAGTGATGAGAAGATTAATAGTAATAGTAGTGCAGACTTTGTAAATGGTTGGACGGTGTTGAGGAAATTATTTGTTTAGCAGATTGATGGCGTTCGGGAAAAACTGTCCTTGTGTCTACTTGTTCTAGTGTGGAGTGCTCTATAGAGTCGTTTTGAGGGTTTTATTATTCTCAATTTAAAAAAAAGTTCCTGTCTGAAAAGAAAAGTTATGTTTAACAGTTTCAGAGCACAGGACCTTTTGTTAGAGAAGGAGGAAGAGTGTGTGTGTGTGTGCGGCTACACCCTTGGACAGCAGCTGGATCTCATTCCTTTGTTTGGCCTCTAGCGCCCTCTTGTCTGTTGCTAGCTCTACAGAGCCATGACCATCAGGACAGGAAAAGCAAGGAGAGGTCATCAGAGTGTGAGACCTTCTGTATATAAGAGGAAAAGCCGAGCTGGTTATGATTGAAGGGAGGGAAGAAAAATTTGGTTTTTTGTCCAGTGTATCCCAAAAGCAAACCCCAGGGGTTTAAGTAGTTGTGTAATTTGGATGCTAAATCGAGTACCAGTACTTGCTTACAGAAAAGCAAGTTTTCCCGGTTGAGCTCTTCCAAATCCAAGCGTGGGCCTGAAGGAAAGAGGCAGAGTACCAGTACTTAGGGGGCAGAGAGTCTCAGGCTGTTTTTTTGGGGAGAGAGAAGAAGTCTGCACAGGCAGCATACCCCAGTCCGAAAACCTTGGCGAAAAGAGAGAGAGAGAGAGTCTCGTGGTTTTTTAAAAAGGGGAGCATACTTTGTGAAATATTCTGTAGAATAGAGAGAGTTTTTTTAAGTGTCTCATTTCGTTGCATAAGGTGCAACGACCAAAGTCTCCCTCAGACACCTTTTTTCTTTTCTTGCTCTTGAAGTTCTTGTGTCTGAAACTGGTCGCTGACCCGACTAAGCCAAAGTGTGAAACCCCACATCGGACGGGAAACATGGGAAGCGGTAGTTCGAGGGTCCTGAATGGAATGGAACCCCTGGGAGAGCTATTGGAGGCTTGGGATGGCGGCAGATGCCGACCCTAGCTGGCATGAGCAAGAAAAACCAAAATGTATAGATAGGGAATGGGCTTTGCTGAGGGATACAGGAAGACCAATGTGCTAAATAAAGGTACTTAAAAAGGGCAAAATATAAAAACAGGATCACATGGGATTTTTTAAATTCTTTCTTTCTGTGTCTCTTTCTCTATCTTCTATGCTACCACGTGGTTTGTTCCTTAAGATTTATGCCTTCCCCAATTTAACTGAGAGATTTATTGTGGGAATGATCAGTGTGTGTGTGTAAACCTCAGAGTTTTGTTTTCCTCTGTGTCTTTGTGTGTGGGTATGTGTGCGCGCGTGTGTGTGTCTAAGACTTTGTGTGTCCTAGAGGTAACTGTTGCAACTGTTAAGTGTCTCTGATCCTTCGGATATTAATTTTAAATTGTTAAGAATTAAAAACACTGAGAGATTGTCTTCTCCCAGTCTGATCTGGCCAATTAGACTGGATGAGGAACAGAGTTAAATTTTCTCTCCTCTCTGTGCTTTTAAGAAAAACCCTAGGTTATTAACGAATGTTCTAAGTTCATTACAAGAAAAGTTTCATCCTTGCATTTACTATGTGTTTAAATGATTTTACCTGTTCATCCTTTTCCTGAAGCATTTGAATCCAGTTTTTCCTTTCTCATCTGCTGTGTCTCCACTTTGTTGAAACTGATTTATCTGTTTAGTAACTGCAATACTGATGTGTTATTTTTCTTTCTCCTGAAACCATACCTGCAAGCCATCTCCAAACCCCCTCTCTAATCCTTTTACAATGCCTTTCCTGGTAGAATTACCAGCAAAAGGGGGAAGGGACCCCTTGTTCTTTGTCTTTCAGCCCTGCCACATGTGGAAGCAGATGCTACTCCCTAGAGACATTCTATCCATTGGAACCAGTAACTGGGTTTGGATCCAGCCTCCACTGAAGGTCATTACAACAAACCAGAGTGGGGCAGACCTTCCCAAGCCTGACTGACCACCCATACCACCAGGCCAAGCCTATGCCATCCAGAGACATGAAGGAAAGGATCCTGAGATGGACCAGTAAAAGACTAAAAGACTCTTTTCAATCCCCAGAAGACAGTTAGAAAGACTATGGGGAGGGTGGAAATTCATTGTAACTGAAAATTCATTGTAATGTGAAACCCATTGTAATGTTTTCTTTCTTGTATCATTTATATTGTAACCAATTTGATGTACCCATGATTGTATTTGAGAGTAGCTGGCCCAGCAAGTTCTGAACACCTTATACTTCTGTCTGGTGGGAGGAAATTGTCCAGCATGTTTGTATTATCTGTATTGTAAACCTAGCTGCATACACAGGCACATACACAGAGACACCCATTTAGAATTAGATAGGTTATCTTTTCACCTGCTTCCACACAAAGCTGTCCCTTGCTTCTTTTTAAAAGAAAATGTTTTTTTGTTTTGTTTTGTTTTTATTTTGCTGCTCTGAGGCACTAAGGCCCAAGCAAAACTCCTTTCTAATTCCATGGGGAGGGGCACCCCTCCCTCAGGCAATTTCTGAAGAGATAGCAGAAAAGAGATCTCCAAACCCCAAGTCCTGACTGTGACTCACAAATGATGCTGCCCAGTTGTCCAGTAAAGCAAGATATGTTGCACTGGGGGCCTCATGAGTACAAGTCCCAGGGCTCATTGTGTGTAACTTTAAAAATACTAAATAGCCTGGATTGCACACTGGCTAATCTCAATTTGGCCTCACAAACCCTGGAAACTAAGAGCTAGGCAGGTAGTAACCATAACCTTGAAATGGGCAGCCTGTAATTTAAAGGCTGTGAAGAATGTAGAGGCTTGTGCTTATAACCTGACTGTAAGCTCACAAAAAGTACATCAAAACACCTGAAAATTAATTGGCATGAAAAAAATTGGATACTGTTTTGAAAAAAAAAAAAAACCAGGAGTTTTCCCAGACTTTGAAAGCTTTTGGGAGCCACTGAAGGAATCCTTTTCTGTTGCTTTTTTTTCCAATGCCTTTCCTTTGCATCAGAAAAAATTAAAAGCACCCATCAAGTCTCCCTGATCTGATCACCTTTTAATCTTTTGTCAAAACTCTCCGTGTTTTGAAAAAAAAAAAATGAGGATTGTAGGAAGTTGGCACCCAACTCTCCTAGAAAAATGAAGTATTCTGGTAGATATTTAAAAGGCAGAATATTTCTTCTAAAAAAGTAGAACCCCAGAAGCAGAATCTCACCCCACCTTTGTTAATGGGTGGGCCATTAAAACCTGAGCCAGAATACTTTACATAAGAAAGGTCTCCAGGTAAAGCTATAGCAATTGCCAAAAGCCCTTTTAAGGGCATAGATCATCCAGCGGGGTCAACCAAGCTTGGAACTCAGGACAGCCTACAGAGTTGCCCCTCATGGGAGTCTGACAACCAATTAGAAACAAGCTTCAATTCAAATCCCAACAAAGGTTATAAAACCCAGATACTCTCAGCACCTCAGCCCTTTTTTCTTGATCTCCTTCAAGCATGTGATCATCTTTCTCTGGAGCTCCAGACCATGTGGTCCTGTTCACCATTAAACTTTCCAAGCAGCCTCCATGTTTCCAGTGTCTTTTCCCCACTTGGAACTGAACCCAGAAGGATATTTCTTTCAACA
>SOZL01000884.1:0-18815 GCA_009733165.1 Naja naja | reverse complement strand
CTAGAAGACCTCCAAGGTCCCTTCCAGCTCTATTCTGATTCAGAATTTTTATCTCCTTATAGCCTAAATAAGCTTCAGCTAATTTAAATATGGGTCATTTCTGTTTGTGCAGCCCTAGTCAATCAAAATATGGGTGCCTGACACTATTACATTATGTATCTGTAGCCTGAATAAATTTATACATCCTTCTTGTCAGTATACATTTAAGAATAAAACTACTTTGGGAAGAAAGACTTTGAATAATAAGAGAATACAACTGTGAAATACATATTGTTCAGCTTTAAATTTAATGTCATCTGTGAGATTCTCTATAATTCAGTTGAGACTATGCTGGGTTTTCTGAATAGCCATCAAAACTCTCAGTCAGACATTCAGATTTATAGTGGCAAGTGTAATAATGTTTTGTTTTGAGGTCAAAATGGTGCAACATGCATAGTAATGCTTATTTATCAAGAACATTGATATTTTCTTAAAATATATTGTTATATATTTTCTTTCTGCTTATATAAAATTCTAATTTGACTGGAAATGTGTGACAAAACATCATTCCTTTCAAATATATGAATGAATGAATGAATGAATGAATGAATGAATGAATGAATGAATGAATGACTATCCATAAACCCACAAATCAAAAATTTAGTTCCATTGGTTGTAATTTAGAATTTGTTATTAACATGCCATGTAGTTAAGGAACAACTGTTAAGGAAAAGTCCAGTTACAGTATATCTAGGAGAGAAATTTTATGACCTTTGAAACAAATACCCAGGATAAAACAGTTATTTGAAATCTGGACTTCTCAAAATACTGTGTTGCAGTTCAGAAATAAAAAAATAACTGTATTATGTTAGGAGAAAACACTTGCAGGACACAAATTTATTAAGCAAAATTGGGTGCACAAACAGGTATCAGGTGAAATCTGTCCCAAGTATTTTTTTGTTCAAGGAATTAACAGTTAACATTGTTTGAACTGATGGCTGATGGGAAAATCAAATGGGCCTTGGGTGGCTCAGGCTGTTAAATGCCTGCATTAAGTTCCAGCTGCCTACAATTACTGTAGGCTCGAACCACCAGGCTCAAGGTTGACTCAGCCTTCCATCCTCTCGGGTAGGTAAATTGAGGACCCAAGATTGTTGGGGCAATTAGCTGACTTTGTAAAATGCCGCTTAGTAATAAGCAGGCATATACAATGGAATGAAGGCTATTGCTGAGCACACTGGGTTGTATCCCAAAATTGTAAGCCGCCTGAGTCTTCGGAGAAGGGCTGGCATATAAATGTATAAAAAAAAAAAAGTAAAATTAGAAAATTGAAGTCATTAAGCATCAAACAAGCAGACCAAAGTTCCTCTCTTCTTCTACTTTATCCTCCTCACCAACAGATCTGAAGGAAGAATCACAACAGGTAGAATTCAGGGTCAGGTTCTTTAGCACCATATTATGTTGATGAGGCTGAGAAGAGCTAAAGTCCAAATTCCTGTCCAAAACAAGTTTGAACTTGATCATTATGTTACTAATGTAAAGCATGGATGCATTTTGTGGAATCCCAGAGGTTTTTCATGTCATTAGCGGTCTTCTTAGATGCTGCAAATTTTCAAAATGAGTTTAAATAGAATTATTGTCAGCCCCACTTGGTAGACTATATTAGGTATTAATTCTACAGGAAAGCTAAAATTACTTTTATTGACAGTGGCTGGTTGTAATACTAGATCATGCAAGTCTGATTATGTTGCACCATCTAACCTTTTTCCACCAGTGGAAAGTATGGAGGTGTCTAAATTGTTCCTCCATACCTTTCTCCTTCCTTTTACCTTCCTTTCTTCCTTCCTTTGTTAGCAAATATTGCCAGTGTGCATCAATGTCATCTCCCTTAGTTTCTAGAAACTACAATTAATTATAAGATTAAGTAAAATAGGTCAAGATTGATAAGGTTGATAAAAGGGCCAATGGATGGAAGAAATCAAGTGGATGAAACACACACACACACACACACACAAAATAGAAATCGCAGAATATTTCATTGTTCTCAAGAGGAACTTATATACAGGTAGAACAGTACAGTATAGTACAGTACAACACAGCACAGACAGAACATGGTGAAACAGATTGGCTCCAGATAGCAAAAGAGTGCAACAAAACTGCATACCCTCCCTTATTTATTCAATCTATACACTGAATGTATAACAAAAAACTGGATTGGAAGAAGAATGTGGTTTTAAAATTGGAAGAAGAAATATCAATAACTTATGCTGTGCTTATGACATTACCCTGACAGCTGAAAACGAAAGGATCTGCAAAATCTAACAATAAAAGTCAAAAGAGTACAGAAAAATATAAAAAGAAAACAACAAGTAGAAGAACCAGGCTTAGAACTGACAATCAAGATACTAAAGTGATGGATAACTTCTGACTTGCCTGGGCTGCACTGAGTGAAGAGGAAGTATTTTGGACTGTATATAAAATATATAATATATTTAATGTATATAAATAACAAACTTCCTTTATTTATTTTTTTAAATATATAATGTGGGATTGCATTACTCACTGTCCCAGGGCCAAATGTAGGTTAAGGCCATGGGTTGTACATGTCTGACCTGCAGTAAAGGTACCAGCAGTCAAGAAGCAGAAAAGCACTTGTTACAGCAGCCCTGATTTTATGTACAAAAATCAGAACTGCGCAAGTCATGGTATGCCCTGTGACTCTCCCTAGACCAGGGGTGGCGAACAAGTTTGACACAAAGAGCCACAATTTTAAACTGTGAGAGTCAGAGAGCACACCACGCTGGCCCGTGCAGTTGTTTCCGAGGGATGGGAGACGGGATGACGAGCGGGCGGGACTATGCGCCGAAATCTCTCCTCAGAGATCCCTCCTCAGAAGCAGCATAACAAAATCCAAACTTGGCAAAGAGCCACAGTATACAAAATAATGATAAGAGGCAAAGAGAGCATTCATTTTGGCGGAAGCGCATGCGGCTCGAGAGCCGCGTGTTCGCCACCCCTGCCCTAGACACAAAAGGTGGGCTTCAAAAAAGCATGATAGGAAGAATATTGAACTTTGGTGTTAGTGAAGATGCCTGAGAATACTGTGGAGCGCAAATAAGTGGTTCATTGAACAAATCAACCCAGAGTTCTCATTAGAGGCACAAATGAATAGATTCAAATAATCATTCTTGGGAAATATCATACAAGGGCCTAGCTCTCTGAACAAGGGTCTGATGCTAGAAAGATAGCAGGAAAGAGAAGAAGAGGATGACCAACAGCAAGATGTATTACCAGTTATTGTGGCAATGAATGCACCATTGGAAGATTGAAAAGTTAGGTATAGCTCATCATGGAGAAAATCTACTATATGTGGTTGCTGAGAGTTTATTATCCAACATCTAGGTTTTATTTAGGTTTCAGCTGTTCTTTTCACTTTCACTTTCCTAAAGGTCGTAGCTACTGGATGGCTCCTTTTATACTTTTGATACTAACAAGTTATGTTAAAATTTCAATAATAGATTCTTTTGCATCATGATTTTCTGAATGAAGCAGAGGTAATCCATAATATTATATAATTTCAGATGCTTTCCTAACATATAGGATCCCAGGGACTGCTTGAGCATCCATTGTTTCTTTAATGTATCCTAAACATCCATAAAGTTTAGGAATGTAATAAAACAAAGTAGTTAATTAAATGGAATTACAATGGTAAATGTTAAAAACCCTAATTTAATGAGAAAAACATACTATTGCAAATAGGTTAGCTGAGAAACTACTACAAGTCTGCCATCTGTGTTAATCTGCATTGTTTAATGAAAGCGATTTTTGATGACTGCAAGAGAGAATTAAACATGTGACCAAGCATCATAGTGTGTTGTCAGAGATTAAATTGATCCCACAAAGGCCATATGATCTAAGGCGTTCATGATATTTGAAATAAATAAAAAAGCAAAGCATATTTTTCAATAAAAACATTTCCAATTGTGTCTTTTAGAAAATCTCAAAAAAATAATGGCTAAGAATGAAATTATCACATTGTAACTGTGTGTCTGTGTCCTTACAATTTTGTCTAAGAAAGAATGAAATGTGTCTCTTTACAACATCCTAAATAAGATCTGATATATTTGAATTTAATTAAAAACCAATACCATTTATATATAGTTTATACACTGAAATACTACAGTGGGTTAAGAAAAACATCATTCAAGAAAATGTGTTGTATTCAGCAGACAGTGAGTTCTAAAGATGCTTTAACATTGCTGACCTAATTTGCAAGCTATTAATTGCATGGAGATGAAATCCAATGCACATTTCCTGGCTGAAAAATTAAAAAGAAGAAAAATGCTGCATTTGAAATGGACAGAAGCCAGTGATACCATTCAACTAGCAGTTGGCCTTTCTGTGCCAATATTCAGGTCATGTAACAGCCTTCATACTGCTTCAGGAAAAGATAATTGATAACATTTTTTTTCAAAAAAAATCACCAAAAATTGCTAAGGAAATGAAATTAAACTAATTGATTTAATTTACATGTCATTATTAAGTTAAAATAATCTTAAAACCTTCATTTAGATGATGTTTAAAGACTTGAGCAATGTAGATGAGTCTGAAGGAATGATTTAATCCCATGTGGGATTTCTTGTGTGCTGCCCAGAGTTGCCTTGGGTGTAATGGGCAGCTAATATAAATTTGATTAATGAATAAATAAGATTAATAAACATATTGACCTGGAAATCTTGGATAGTTGTAGAGACAGGAATGACCATATGGTATAGTCAAAAAGCCAGTATGATAGTTATGACATGGTGGTTGAAATTATGGTGGTTGTTAAGTTTGCATGAAGAGTCAGCGGAGTGCTTCAGTGAAGAGTTTATTAGTGACTACAGCTCATAACAGACCGATTTGGCTGGGCTGCGGCTGCTACTTATAGCCAGCAGCGCAGTTGCCAGCCAATCAGAGTGCAGGTTTTCCCGCACTTTTAAACCAATCATTTCTGACATTTTACAAGAACAGTTCAAACTAAACCAATGACATTCAAACCTGCATACATAACACCCCTCCCCACTAGGTTCAGTCCATACTCAAACCCCAACCTATCTAATGTATTCTTTTAAATAGGTGGGGCTCTTGCATGTCGTTGAGACCTTCATGGTTCAGAAGTTTTAATTCTCACCCAGTGAGAGAGGAAATGTGTCTGCTGACATTTCCCACTGGGACTTCCTGTGAAAGAAGACCCTGTTTGATTGTTACAATCTGGTCTCTCCTCCCAACCCATCTCCAACCCAATGTCAGCACCCAAGTCAGGTAGTGATGTGCAATCTTCCACTTGTAAGGATGGATTTTGGCATTGTGACAGGTTTTGGGATGGTTCCTGTCGTAATGTCTCGTTACACATGGGGTTGATTCTTGCTTGCTGATTATCCTCATGCTCCTCCCCTCCCCTAGAAAAGGCATTAGGTATGGGAACTAGAGAGGAACAATTGCGATGTTCCTGAGGTAATCTGGATCTAAGTTGATCAATGTGCCTGCTCCAGAGGACTCCATCCTCTGTTTGTACCCTGTAAGAACGAGGGCCTGTGATTTGAGTTATTTCAGCAGGAATCCATGAAGGTTCACCCATAAGGTTCTTAGCATAAACAGAATCATGCACACTGAACGTGCGAACTTTGCTAGTGGAATCTAGTGGTGCGTTGGGTGCGTAAGTGGGATGAAGGCGGTCAAGGGGAGACCTAAGTTTCCTACCCATCAACAACGCTGCTGGGGATAAGTTAGTTGATGAGTTAGGGGTGATGTGCTGAACACTAAGAAGTTTTTCAACTTTCTCAGTGATGTCCCCAGGACCCAATTGCTGAAGCTTTTCCTTGGTAAACGTACCATGCGTTCAGCCCGGCCATTAGCGAAGGGTGCCCAGGGCAGTCAGGGCATGTCTGATACCCTGTTGTGCTAGAAAGGATTCAAAAGGTTGGATGTAAATTGAGGGCCATTGTCAGAGACAAGAACATCAGGTAACCCATGGGTTACAAAAATTTTTAAGCTGCTTGATGACAGCATCAGTTGTGGTGGATGCCATGGATGACCTCTAGCCATTTGGAATATGCATCTAATATAATAAGGAAGGTGTGCCCTCTGGTAGGGCCAGCAAAATCAATGTGAATCCTAAACCATGGGCCCCTAGGATGTTCCCATTCCTGTGTGGGGGCAAGAGGTGGGGCAGGCCTACCTGGCAGTTGGGACAAGATGCAACCCGGTTTTCAACCATTTTGTCAATACCTGGCCACCATACATAACTCCTGGCCAATTTCATCCTTACAATACCTGGATGACCCTCATGTAACATTTCCAAAACCTCTCTTTGAAGTTTTGCAGGAATAACCACCCTGTTACCCCACAAAATACATCCTCTTAATACAGATAATTCAGTTTGCTGGATTTAAAAGGTTGGGCAAGGTGAGGTAGATCTTGAAAAGGCCAACCTTTCTTAATCCAGCCTATAACAGGAGCCAATAAAGTGTCTTTGGCAGTCTCTCTGGCAATTTCAGCAGCGTGTACTGGAAGCTTGGCAACAGTTTCTAGGAAAAAGGTGTGCCTCAGTTCAAGTCCTCAGTGTGAAACGGAAGTGGGCAGAGACTCAAGGCATCAGCATGGCCAATGTCTTTGCCAGGCTTGTGGATGAGCTTGTATGAATAAGCAGCAAGAAATTCAGTCCACCTCAGCATTCTTGGTGACAGGATAGTGGATGTAGGTTTGTCTCCTGCCACAATGCCTAACAAAGGTTTGTGATCTGTGACAATGGTAAATGTTCTCCCATATAGATACTCATGGAATTTCTTGACAGCTGCAACAATTGCCAATGCTTCCTTGTCCAATTGGCTGTAATTCCTCTCTGCTTTGGTCAAAGTGCGAGGGTAAAATGCAATAGGGGCTTCCCTCCCGCTGGGAAGCCTGTGGCTCAAACCCCCCTCCACTCCAAAAGGGGATGCATCACAAGTCAGTACAACAGGCAAATTCTCAGAGAACTGTATCAGTACAGCATCAGACATGATTAGTCTTTTAATAATGTTAAATGCTGATTGTTCCTTCCTGCCCCAGACCCAAACAGACTTTCTGTCAAGTAATCTGTGCAATGGTTCTGCAATGGTTGCCTTCTGAGGTAGGAACATGTGATAAAAGTTAATAAGTCCAAGGAAGGCTTGCAAATCTGTTTTGCATTTAGGTCTAGGGGCTTCTTTGATTGCTTGAACCTTGGCATCTGTAGGGTGGATGCCATGCTTGTCAATCCTATAGCCCCTAACCCTAACCCTTACTCCAAACTGTAACCTTTTACATTTGAAGGCACCTCTATGAGTCACAATGGTTTGGGCCTCTGCAGTGGCATCATCAACTGTTAGTTGTTGATATGCCTGGGCCAGATCCAATTTGGCAAAGACTGTACCCCTGCCAAGTGAATGTAATAAATGATGCACCACTGGAACTGGATATGTGCTCTGTTGAAGCGCATGGTTCAATGTCCCCTTATAGTCTCCACAGATTCTTACTGACCCATCAGTCTTGACTGGTGTGACTATGGGTGTCTCCCATCTGGAGTGGTCAGTGGGCTCTAAAACTCCTTGAGCTATTAGTTTATCTAATTGTGCATCAATTTTTTCCTTTAAGGCAAATGGGACCCTTCTGGGCTTTAAACGAATTGGAGGCACCTTGGGATCTAGGTTGAAAGTGATAGGGGTCCCCATATACTTGCCCAATCCATCGCTGAAGACCTCTGGAAACTCAGACTTCAAGGCCTCCTCCCATTCAGTGTTGCTCATGTGATTGATGCCAGTCACCTCGATGCCTAGTGGATTGAACCACTCAAGTCCCAGCAAGCTTGGCTGATCCTTGTCCACGATGGTCAGGGGCAAGCGTTTGGTGTGGCCTTTGAACTTCACGTTGAATTCTCTTGTTCCAACTACTGGAATCTTGTTCCCTTGGTAGTCTTTAAGAGTCAGTGCTTGCTTCTTGAAATGCTTCTTCTGAATGTTTGGGAGTAGTCTGTGAATAGTGTCCCATGACACCATAGATAAATAGGAGCCTGAGTCCACTTCCATTTGGCAAGGCCTTCCTTCAATTAGTACCTTCACATGTACTTTTCTGCTTCTTAAGGGTGAAGAATGACCAATGGTGACTGTTTGATGAGTTTCATTCTTCCATTTGCTTCTGTGTTGCCCCATTTTCTCACTGAAGTTGTTAGGCTTGAATTCTTTGTCAGGAAACTTCCTTCTGTGGGGTGGAGTTCTGGATGATTTGCAGACTCTTGCTAGATGACCTCTTTTTCACAAGGAGGCAGATGGTATCAAGAAACTTGCATTCAGTGGGGGTGGCTTCCCCACAACCTCTGCAGTAAAAATCTTGCCTCTTTCTTCCCAGGTCTTTCTTTTTCCTCTCCATTCTGAGTCTATAAATTCCTTCCTCCACCTCACTACAGTCTGAATCAGAATCTATTTGCTGCAATGGGTTGTTGTGGACTTTTCCACATCAGGATGGCTTGAGCCTTGTTAATTTTCTTCATGGCTGCTGCTGAGGACTTGGTGGCTTCTGCTGAGGAGGCCTCTTCTATGGCTTCCTTCAACGTGATCTTAGGCTTTAATAATAATTTGCTCTAAGCACCTTGTCTTTAGGCCTAGAACAAATCGATCTCGCATGGCCTCTTCCAAACTGTTAAACTCATGCACCCCAATGTCTTTCCCCTTTAAACTCGTGTCCTTAATGAACGTGGGGCATAATGGGCTCTTAAAAGCTTTTCTAAATCAGGCCAGTCCATTACCTTCACATCTGCAGCTCCTGCCAATGCCTTCGCCATCTTGAAAACTGCTGGACTGCAGTGCGTGAGAAAGACCGCCCTCTTCCGCTTCTTGGAAATGTCAGCAAGATCGTTTTCCTCCAAATACATTTGGAAACAATCCACATACGAGTCCCAGTCTTCTGCCATTGGATCGAATGGGACTGGGGGGCTGTTCAGCACAGCCATCTCTCTCAGCTTGTTTTCCACGTCATCTTCTCTTCAGGAAGGATCCCACCTTCGTCGCCAGTGTTAAGTTTGCAGAAAAGTCAGACGAGGAGTGCTTCAGTGAAGAGTTTATTAGTGACTACAGCTCATAACAGACCCGATTTGGCTGGGCTGCGGCTGCTACTTATAGCCAGCAGCCGCAGTTGTCAGCCAATCAGAGTGCAGGATTTTCCCGCACTTTTTAAACCAATCATTTCTGACATTTTACAAGAACAGTTCAAACTAAACCAATGACATTGAAACCTGCATACATAACAGTGGTTGTTGTTTTTTATTTGCTTGGTGTTATGAGATGCAGATAAACAAATAGCAGAAATTCAAACACATGGTTATGCCTGTCATCTTGACTTTCTTCACCACAATCTTTTGGTGTTCTGTCTAAAGGAGTAAGATATAATGTTACCTGAAGAAAGGAAATATCTCTAGGAACACCATTAAGAGAAAATAAATGAAAAAGTAAATTATATTCCTAAGAAAGGGAGGAACATGAGAAAGAGTTTCCACAGAGAAGAGAATAAGTGTAGCTCAAGGCTGAACTGTGGAATCCTTAGTGCTTTCTTGGTTGTTTGCTTGAAGACATTTAATTACCCAACTAGCTAACATCACTCATGTTTCCTAATTGGCTGCTTAAACGTCTGCAAGAAAAAACCAAGTCAAAGAGCACCAAGTATTCTACAGAATCTAACACAGAAGGGTGAATGCTAATCAAGACTTGATTTGGTCCTCTGTATTCCACATTCAATCAGCCAACTGCACCAAGAAGACAGTCCTGCCATTGTAGTTTTAAGTATACACAGACCTATCCTAAAGAAGACCACAACTGAAAAATCCATAGGAAGTTATTAAAAGGCTTGCCACATCTGAAATAGAATAGAAAAAAAAATAAAATAAAAGGACAGTACCACAGATTTTTTGTTTCTATTTTCATTTTAAAAAGCATGAAAACTAAAGGTAGACCTCAGATTTAATGGTTTCCAGTAGATTTATTGCTTCAAGTATTAAATACATAGTAAGGCATTATAAAAGCTTTCATGGAATAAACAAGGAGCAGAAAATACAGTCTCAGAACAAGAATGTTTCAATTGTCAGCATCAAGATTCCTTCTGACCTTTGTCTACCAAGTACAAAAAGACACACTCTGAACTTGCTGTATTATTCTACTCTGCACAGTTGGAAAAGCCACTTACATTTGCATAAGAACATTTCCAAAATGGATTACTCCTACTGCACATTTAGGATTGTGTCAGAAGGATGGTAGGTTGATAGCATTTCGGGTTGTAAGGAGAGATTATGTGGTTGCATGCTATGTAATGTGGCCATTGCAATCACAGCTGTTTATGGTTTGGCAGGTGGCAAAGCTCTTTAATTTTTAATCTAAATAACATTTTTTTTCAATTCACTATCATTCTCATTCTAATGTGACCCTTTCTTGCTTTATCCAACTTTTCTCTCTCCCCCCATTGCTTATTTTTAAAAACAAAAACAAAAAACTTTAATTTACACATTAATCCAGGTTGTGTAAACACATTAATCCAGGGTGTGTAAACACATTAATCCAGAACCAGTAAGTTCACCTCAATTCAAAAATATTGGCTTTCTGCTATCCTTTATAAACGGTCCCCAGAATAATGGCTTATGCTCAGCTCTTATGCTTTAAAATTCTGTAATTCTACCTGCAGCAACCAAGAAGATTTGCCAAGCTATCTCCCTCTAGTGACTGTCATTATACATGCTTTGACTTTCATTAAAGATTTATGATAGCATTTTAGCTATCTTGATTCTCTATACAGAAATAGCATTTATCTAGTAGCATAAACATATTTGCACAGAATCAAAGCCATATTCACTGGAAATCTCATCAGGAATTTAATGAGAATCCTGGTCTCATATAATAAGCAAAAAGAAAAAATGGTGAAGGGGTCTGAACAGAACATCTGCAGTAAACTTTAGAATTAAATCCTTTGTGCCAAACACAGCAAATTTTCATCAAACCAATTGTGAAATAAACAGTTGGAGTAACAGTCACGGAGTTTCATACCATTCCCGAAAATCAGATACTGTAAATCTTTTTTACCGGCAGAACTGCGATAGGACTCAGTCCGTCTGGTAATTATTCTTATCACCCTTCTTTTCAACCAAAAACTGTGCCTCTAATAGAGACTTCAATCCATAATGAATTTACGCCATAGTTATCCTATTATATTCCAATATAAAGCATAGCTAGGGAAGCAATCTTATTGTGAAAGCTGCAATTTTGAATAAGCAGTGCCTGGTATAGAAAGTGAATGCTATCTCCCTTGAAAAGATTTGGTCCAAGAATCAAAACTCTATTTAAGGAGTTCTGCTTATGCAAAGTTTGGTTTGTATTTGTTCTGAAGAGAACTTTATTTGTCCTTCTTTCCTGTGAATAAAGTTTTGAAGTGACAGAAATTTTAAGAGGAGATACACAAAAAAATCACTGGTTGGCCAATTGTTTCAAAGCTGCAAGGATCTGCAACAGAGGTGGTATTCAGCAAGTTCTGACCAATTCTGGAGAACCAGTAGTGGAAATTTTGAGTAGTTTGGAGAACAGGCAAATACCACCTCTGACTGGCCCCTCCCCCATCTATTCTCTGCCTCCTGAGTCTCAGCTGATCGGCTGGGTCTTCTTTTGTTGCCCTGCACAGGACAACGGAGCTGGAAAGCAGGTAAGTGGGGTGGGGAGAGAATGGGATTTTGCAGTAACCTTCCCATGGAGCGGGGTGGGAATGGAGATTTTACAGTATCCTTTCCATGCCAAGCCATGGCCATCAAGCCATGCCCACAGAACAAGTAGTAAAACAATTTGAACCCCACTGCTAAGTCTCATTTCCCAAGTTGTGTGGCTTGCTTTGTCTAAAACTGTTATGGTTTTGCATCCTTTTTTTAAATGTGTAAAATAGAGGATAATAGCAACTTAAGCCCTAAAATAGGTTTTACACATTTTCCCCTTACAAATATGGACAAAATATGTACACATATAAAAAAAACCACACGATACATGAGTGATATGCATTGCCCCTAACACAAGTGTACCACAAATGTGCAGCAACAGTAATAAATGGGTGAGAAATTGATTCTATTCCTATTAATGTTATTCCAGGGCATTGTGTATAGGAAGCCAGTAAATGGTCAGTGAACATATTTGGAGGAAATGCTTATTTTTATAGAATAGTTCAGAAAGAGAAGTTTAATTTATTTATTTTTTATTAAATTTACATGCTGCCCATCTCATTTCAAAGCAACTTTAGGCAGTTTACAACATTATAAGCATTAAAATCACAAAAGATAAATATTTCTAAAACAATAAAAGTGTAAATTACAATGAAAAATAGAATTACGGTTAAAAGAGGGAGGGAGCAGGATGTGCATGGGGAGAGATGAGGTTGCCTCTTAATTCATCAATCATCTCCAGTATGATGTTCCTCCATTGGGGGTCCCAAGCCCCCTGGCAGAGCCACATCTTCAGTCTCTTGTGGAAGGTCAGAAGGATGGGCACTGATCTTACCTCAAGTAATAAGATGTTCCAAAGGGTGGATGTTAATTAGAAGTTGATAGTTCAGCTTACTTTTTAAAATGAATTAAACTGTGTGAGATTTAATCATGATAAACTTATTTCACTGATTGCAATGAATATTAGTATAATAAAGGGTAGAAGAATATCTGTACATACAAACATACATATTTATGTTTAGAGTGAATATATTATTTGTATAGTTTCATTAAAGAAAACAGTGTATTATCAACTTTTCAGACTTACATATTATAGTGAAAGGCATATGTTATTGTGAACTACTGCTCATATCAGATGCAAGAGCCTAGGTTATTGTAGGATTGAAATTTAAATCAAATTAATGTCATTTAAATAAATAAATCCTATTTAAATCCTATATCAATCTATTCTCCATCATTCTCCTATTTGGTCTGATAACTAACCAGATAAATAACTTAACAAATAAGTAAAACTTTTGCTGGGGGAAAAGTAATATGTGTACCATTGTTTTTTAAAAGAGCATGTATCTTGGTTGCTTGATGGGGAATGTTGGTTTCTTTATTGCTTAGTATATTTTGAACTTATTTACCTGTTTGCTCAATGCATTTTAAAATAAAGAATGCTATAAATTGATAAAATACAGTTCTATGTTGTAGCAATCTGTGTAAAGCCAAGCCAAAGGGGGAAAAAACATAGTCACAACTACTTCTTTTAGCCAGCTGTTTATTTTGGCTTTCCTGTCATATTTGTTAACTCAAATAGGATTTATTCGCAGATTTTAACCCTCTATATTCCTTTCAGTTTGGAATGGTCTAGTTCTAATTCTTCTGAATGACAGCACAAGGCTTTGAATTCCATGCCTTGTTTCAAATCTTCAAATTTTCAAGTTTGACTGGACCTCAGCACACATAGAAACATTGGTGCAATCTTGTCTCCTTAAAATATTATATTATCATGAATTAGATTTATTCTTAGATAAGTAGCTATAGGATTTCATGACATTCTAAGAGGACTTGAGATACATTAAAATTTTTATCACAGGAGCTTCTTTCCATTGAGCATTTATTTTTTTCTACTACTTGAAGATAGAATTTTATATATTTTTTACTGTATCTGTTCCTCAATTCCACTTGCAGTTCCTTAATCTCAATATACTGTTATGTCCAATTATGTAGCTGCCTACTTACATTGAACCACCCTATATATCATTACTCCATCAAGATTACATGACTTAGGTAACCTTAAGGCCCATGGCTTATTTTTTTTAAAGAGATACAAATTGTTTCTCCCTATTTTCTTTGTTTCTAATGTTTGGCACTCTAATAGAGTTTTCTGATTTATTTATTTATTATTTGGTCTTATATGCCGCCCTCTCTCCCAAGGGACTCACCATACAAATTACAAAAGTTAAAAAGGAATTAAACCAAATTTGACCAAATAATCATTAAAACCCACTTACAAACATTTTAAAAAAATTGTCATCCATTCTCTTCTTTAACTATATTTAACTATATTTCTCGTTATATATTTTAAAGCTTTTAAAAATATTTTTAATTTATTTAAGTGAAGACTTGGTTTCTTTGAAATTAATTTTAAAATCTGTTTACAATTCAGCTAGCCAGCAGGATCTAGATTACTTTGGCTGATCTCAAAAAGTTAACCAGGACTGGACTAGGATTGTGTTATCTAAGAAACACTAGGACTCTAACCTAGACATGGAAGAGAGAGAAGAGAGAGAAAAAAGATATTCCAGATGAAGACAATGGCAAACCTCTTTTGGACTTTTGAGAATGACGTCCACAAAATCACAATGAATCAAGATCAATTCTGAAGACTCTTGACTTAATGTGTTTAATTTATTCTGCATTTTGATATTTCCAACCATTTAAATTACTTTGTGCCTATCAGGCATGCTTTGTATTAAAAAAAAACTCTGTTGCATTACAAGGAAGCATCTAGAAAGAAAAGTAGAAACTCCTGTTTCAACTTTTTAAACTTATTTATATATAGTATTATATATATAATACTATATATTATGTTTGTTATATAATATTATATAATATATAATATACATTTATATATTTCTATGTTTTATGTATAAAATATCATGCATGTAATCCAAATACCTAGAACAGAGAGGAAGGCCATTTTATCCCAGACAGTTGCTATTTATAAAATTGGGACCCTTCTTGTGAGTGTCAAGTTTGATTCATTAGAATCAATACTGTTCTCTTTCTCTGCAGTGATTACATTCAGAAATGTGAGGGCAGGTTTGTCATACCAAGATTAATTGCCTTTCAACAATCCAAAAGATTTTAGACAAAATGGGTACTGAAACTTGAGCTGATGCCACCATTGATTCCATGGCTTTGTAACAATTCTTCTCAATCTCTGACTGGAGGTCCAGGCAAAATTACAAATGCATCGTTTGGAATGAGAAAATTGCAGTGTTCAGTTTAATTCCATGCATGCCTATTCTCAAATAGATCCATTCAATGTAATGGCAGTTTCTCCCAAGTAAGCAAGCAGAATAGAATAGAATAGAATAGAATAGAATAGAATAGAATAGAATAGAATAGAATAGAATAATGGAATGAAGAATAGAATAGAATAGAATTCTTCATTGGCCAAGCGTGATTGAACACACAAGGAATTTGTCTTGGTGTAAATGCTCTCAGTATACATAAAAGAAAAGATATATTTGTCAAGAATCGAGAATCATAAGGTACAGCACTTAATGATAGTCATAGGGTACAATAAGCAATCAAATCATACTAGGAAACAGAATATAGATCATAAGGAAACAAGCATAAGGGGGCAGCCTTGCTCTAGAGGAAAAACAAAAACAAAAAACAGGAGCCTTGCTAGAGATGACATAAAGCCATTCACTTCATTCTCTTTTCAACTCTGACCTACAAAAGCAGAGGTGGTATTCAGCAGGTTCTGACCAGTTCTGGAGAACTGGTAGCAGAAATTTAGAGTAGTTCGGAGAACTGGTAGCGGAAATTTTGTGCAGTTTGGAATACCACCCCTGACTGGCTTTGCCCCTATCTATTCTCTGCCTCCTGAGTCCCAGCTGATTGTCTGGGTTTTCTTTTGTTGCCCTGCACAAGAGAACGAGCTGGAAAGCAGTTAGTGGAGTGGGGAGAGAATGGGGATTTTACAGTATCCTTCCCCTGGAGTGGGGTGGGAATGGAGATTTTACAGTATCCTTCCCACACCCACCAAGCCATGCCCACCAAGCCATGCCCATGGAACCAGTAGTAAAAAATTTTGAACTCCACCACTGTACAAAAGGGATCAGTTTTGAAGTTCTGTCAGTGAATAAGTTATGGATAAATCTGCACCGTGAATATGCTATGCAAGATTTTGTTTAGCTCTGTTTTGGGTTTTGTTTTTTGTTTGCATTAAATGCCTTGTTCTCTAATAGTTAACTTTATTTTCCATAAACCAGTAACGTCATGCACTATTTTAAACATTTTTGTTGACAAGGAATCAAGTTTTAATCATGGACTACAGGTGAGGAAAATATACTTGAAAAAATGTCTGGCTACTTCATATTGTGTCCAAAAATTAAAGTCACATCACTTCCACCACCCCTTTACTGTTGCCTAGGGATCAATTAGCATTAGAGTCAAACAACTGGAAGTAAAGTTGCAGAAGGTTGATTTAAAGCAGGGGTGTCAAACTGGCAGCCCACAAGCTGGATATGTCGCACGGGCCATGCCCACCCTGGCTCAAAAGACAAAAAACTTCATGATACATCATGATACATCGTGTGTGATTGTTTGATACTCGTGATTTAAAGGATAACTCTGGGCTTATGCATTTTTACCATTCTTAGAAGTAAGGTATTTGATATGACAAAATTCCTCCTTTATTGACTGTATAAATAAAAACGATGTTACCCAAAGTACATTGTGAGCCAGATTTCCCCATCAGTGTGTCAGATGAGATATTAAATGAAATAAAGTAATTGTACACATTTTTTCAGTGTGTTTGTGATTTGCTTTATTTTATTTTTTAAAAAAGAAGTTTGAATTTGAATTGAAGATCTGATTAAACATTCTGGGATGAAGCCATTTCTATCCTGTGGTTAGTGAATTGAGGCATAACTTAGCCTAATGTATACATAAATCAACGTTATTTGACATTAGTAAAGTTGATTTAAATTTGTGTTACAACATGGAAGGATGGAAATGAAATAAGCCAAGGAAGATTTAACTCCACTTTGAAGGATGTCCATTTTATTTAAAGGGGTCTGGAAAGCAATTAAAAACTATTTGCAAAATAATAAGAAATGTTTTGAAATGAACCATTCCCATTTTTTATGTGTTTCTAGAAAAACACTTAATGCCAATGAAATTTGGCTCCTGAGCATCCACAGGGGCACAACAAGGGCAAATGGTAATAATATTATCATATGAATGCCATGACGTTTCATTTGTGACACGTTTGGACACAAGTACATAATGGATATATTTGTGTGATAACTTCACAATTTGTATGCCATAATTTTAATATCATTATGATTTGCAGCAGATGCCACTGGACAGGTTATTGGACCATTTTAGACTTCGGTTCTAGCAGCCAATTATTGATTTCAATGAGATCTAAATTTTGTCAATCTTATCTGTAGCTTTCAGCAACAGACTATGTCCCATTGTTGTTTACTTTGTGTTTCTATTACAGAGATCTCCAGATTTTGAATATTAGACAGATCACTTATTCAGCATGGGAAAATACAAGGCATACCATCTACAATAGCAAACAGCATTACGGCTCATATGAATACTGGAATGAAATTTCCAGAGTTTAAACCAGGTGTTTCATAAAACAACAAAAGACAGCTTTACTATTCTGCACTTTATTCTGTGAAATATTGTATAGTACTTAACCCAGATTTCCTGACCATATCTTTACAAGCCTCTTGGGAGGCAGTGACATTACTGAACTCTTTGCATATTAAACCACCTGTTGAACTCAAATTAGTAATCCAGCAGATGGAAAAGAATAGCTTTTTTAGCTTGGCTACAGATGCTTTTTAATCCTGAATAGATAAACAGGGATCTGATTTTGCAAGTCATTTGAAGCAGAATATTAATACCATCCCACATATTTAAGACTAGAATGCATTATAATACTATAATGCTATTGTTCTCATGAAGAAAAAGAAGGAGCGAGGTTAGATCCTTTACATCAATTACCAAGACAATGTAAGTCCTATGTAGCATTTTCATGCCGTGCAGTTAAAGAATATCTGAGTTACGTTTGTATATATAAGTTCCTGAATAATGTCTGCAAAAGGTTATTGACAGCCAATATCTTATTTTTTTAAATGCTCCCTTTCTTCAGTTACTTTAAGATTTACTAGCAATTATATCCTCAGAAGACATTCAGCATTTGACTCCTCTTTTTATGTTGGGCTAAATAAAACAATTCCACTGAGGGATGCAGTGCTACACTAATTGACCCAATCCCTATTTCTGAATATATGATTTCTAATAAATAACATACTCACCTGGTGTTTGATCACATGTAAGGATCTATCTTGAGCCAAATGTAACATTCTTCCAGCATCTAGCTTTGGTGTAGCCCTTATGCCCTCTGAATTCTGCCCATAGGACCGGCTAGGGAATCTTATTGTTCTGAGGATTTCAGAAAGAGAGAGAGAGTGAAAGAAAAGGCTTTCAGACTTTTTAAAAAAATCTGCATTATTGTATTGTTGATATGATGTTTACTGTGAGAAAATATTAATAAATTGCATTGTGAGATTTACCCTAAAGTGGTTGTACTCAATACATTCAAAACAAGAATCTGTTCTGAAAGGTATCAGGTTGTCACTGTTATTACATGAGGATTTTATGGTCCCTCTGTGACTATGCTGAACCTTGTCTATTGCATTGTTGTAATACAGCATAGTTATCAATTATAAAACATGTTCATGGTTGAACCCAAGAAAGATTTTCTCATCCCTTTGCAACTTTGGTTTAGGCTGCAGAGAATGCATATCCAGTATACTTCAGCGAGCCAAGAAGATGGAAATTGCCACTATTAGGAAGAGTCATGTAGTGAGAGAACCTTTAGCGTTTGGTTCATGTTCATTTCATTAACTGCTAGAAACCCAGGAGAAACAGTAAACTATAATTCAGCTATTGACTAAGCCTAACCTTGGTGTAGAAAATAAACAAAATGACATTGACAGAAATAAAACAAACTATTATCTGGGCAAAAGTAATGAAAAATGTTTTAAATCCAGGACAACAAGATCCAGAAGTGACT
>SOZL01000883.1:30416-101419 GCA_009733165.1 Naja naja | reverse complement strand
TAATCTGATATTGATATTTCCATTTCCTTATCTCTTTGTTCGTCTCTGTTTCAATTTTCTTAATCTTTTCATCATATTTGGTCATCATCTCTTGGATATTTTCCACTTTCTCATCTGTCTTTCCAATTTTCTGTTGTTAATATTTTTTTCATCCGTTTTATCTATTTTCTGCTGAGTCTTCTCCACCTTTTGATTTGTCTGTTCAATTTTTGGGAGATATTCTCATTACTCTTTTCAACATTTTTCTTTTGTCTGTAGAATTTGAATTCCTTGCAAAATCTTCCTTGTGTCCTCCTCCTTTTCCTGTTGCAACATTTCCTGTATTGATCGCTGACTCCAGATGGTGAAGAAGGAGTTGTTGATTGAGAGCTTGAGCTGAGCCCTACTCATTTTATAGTTATTTCTAGTAGGGCCCAAAAAAAGCAGAGGGCCCTCCAAAATAATAAAAATAAGTAGACAAAAAGGAAAAAAGTAAAAAATTAAAAATATTAAGAAATATAAAAAAATTAAAGAAACAAAAATTCTTCAGGTTCTTGTACACCTTAATCCAGTTGGTTCCACTTGTATACAAAAATAGGAAAAAAAGTAAAGAAGAAAAGGAAGGTCTCAAAAGCAACAACAGGTGGTTACCAGTTCAAAAAAAAAAGGAAAAAAGGGGAAGAGACTTCAGGTATTTATATACCTAATCCAATGGCGAATCAACAAGATGAAAAAGAAAAAAAGGAAAGGGGAGCAAATCATAGGCAGAGAAAAGGGAAAAGAAAAAATTCCTGGCAAAATTGAGGGATAATCCAAACAATAAAAATTCAAGGGGTGGAAAAGATAGAGCAGCCACAAATCCAGCCAAAGAGAAAAAAGAAAACTACTGCCACCAGATGTCCAAGGCTTTTAGAATATCAAGTCAAATTTCCAGTAGAATATATTTTCAAGGTCACTTTAGTCTTCTTTCTTTCAGTTCCAACTCTGGGTTCCGCTATCAATAGTTCACAGATGGGCACCTGTGTATACAATCCGTCGTGCTCACCCCACTATCTCTTTCAAGAAGGAACTCTATGTCCTTGAATGCAGCTCACATAGATAAACAAACAAAGAAGAAAGAATACAGTATATCCAAGCCTCTAAATGGCAGTGCTTTCACTTTCACCTCCTCAAGAGCAAGAAAAGGGAAAAAAGAGAAAAGGCACATTGGTATTGCTCTCTTTCTAAAAGTTCTTAAAATCATAAACAGCGTTAATCCAAAAAATATTGGTGGAAAAAAGGAAAAAGACCATCAGAACAAAAGATTATTTTACATAGAGGAAAGCCAGTCCTTTTAAAATCAAATAGTTCCAGAAGAGATAAAAAGGAAGAAAAAGCCGTCAATCTTAAGAAAAGCTTAATCTGCCGCTTATAAACTGTTCTCTTTACTTTTTAAGTCCACTTTCCAGTTATTGGGGTGTTCTCTTCAGAAATAAGTAAATAAAAAGAACCTCTCACCAAACCGACACACCTTCATCCGATCTTGCCTTTCTTTGAGCTGTCCCAGCTTCAGCAGCTTGATGGCTGCCTCTTTTCGCTGGCAAAAGAGCTTCTCCTGGATCAACCAGGGACTTTGCGATGTCCTTGGGATCGACAGGACATGCTCTTTCCTTCACCGGACAGTTTAGGTCCAAATGGACCGTCCAGCTGAGAAGATATCTACAGCAATCCAGGAGCTTCCCGATCGCACGTAGTATCACTGGGACACAAGCCCCACCATCTCCTAGTGCCCCGATATTGAGGTTTTCCCCCACCACCAATCCTAGTGCCCCGATATTGAGGTTGTGCTCCATAATTAACATTCCCCCATAGCGAAATGTCCACATCCATCTCAGGCACTTGTGACAGCTCAGCGTTCGACGCTTTGGGGATCGTCATCAGGTTGCCACCTTATCGGTTACATATGCAGGCACTCCCTGGTGTTCGGATGAACGCTGGTGTCACGGCGCCAGGCATGCCATGGGGACGTGACAGGCGGCCCACTCTGTTTTGGATGGGCAGTGCAGTCACAAAGAGGCAGCACATGGATCAGGTACAATAGCTTTATTGGCAACCTTAGAAAATGCAAGTCGCATTTTGTCTAAAAATAAAAACTTTTTATAAAAAAAAGAAAAAGAAAATGCAAGCCGCGAACATGTGGCAGGTGCCAGCTTTTATAACTGGCGCTGTCCACAGTTTCAGCCACTGACGGGACTTTATTTTTCCCACCAGTGGCTGAGCCAACGAGTGGAGTCTTCAGCTGACTCCACTCCTTGGGCATATATGGGCATACAGAACACCCCTCCCCTCCTAGTCAGTGGTCCACCAATCAGGAACAGACTAGAGAACGTAGTCGTTCAGGAAGGTGGGGCTTCGATGGGCATGACTGGGCCTGCGCACCTCAGTCGATCCTGGGATGGTGGCCCAAGCGGACGGGTCCGCTGCTGCTCCGGTCTCTGCCGATGGAAGTGTCTGGAATCCTTCCACTGGCGTGGCAGGGACTGTCGAGCTTGAGGCCTCAGAAGGACACCACTGGACTTTCTCAACCCCTGGTAAGTGTCTTTGGTGTACTTCTGTGTTTTGGGCCTGTGTTTGGCTTTGCGTGGTGCTTGCGAGCCGGGCCTCCGGTTGATTTTCACTACAGGACTCGAGCTGGTCGATGTGCCTCTCCCAGACTTTTCCGTTTTCTGTCTCCACCTGGTAGGACCATGGGCCAGTGCTCTCAAGTACTCTCGCCGGCACCCAGGTTGGTCCTCCGGTGTAGTTGTGCACGTAGACCGGGTCACTCTTTGTAAACTGTTGGCATTTCCTGGTGGAATCCAGGGGCGTCTGCGTGCTGTAGTTTGGGTGGACCCTGTCTAGTATTGTCCTTAGTCTCCGGCCCACAGCTGGGCTGTGGTGTGTTGTTGTGTGTGGTGATATGTTGTGTTAACAGCCATTGGTCAATCTTGTCTTGCCAATCCCCTTTTCCCATTAGTTGGAGGGTCCCTTTGGTGGCCTTTACCATAATTTCAGCCTGCCCATTCGTCGATGGGTGGGCTGGTGCTGACAGGGCATGATGGATTCCTAGACCCATTAGGAATGCCTCAAACAGCTCAGCAGTGTGGCCCGAATTGTTGTTGGAGACCAAAATGTCCGGTAGTCCGTGAGTTGCAAAAAGGTGTCTAAGTACCCTCATGGTTGCTTCTGACATGGTGGACGGCATTAAAATGACCTCCAGCCATTTGGAGTATGTGTCCACCACTATCAGAAATGCTTGGTCATGTTAGGGACCTGCAAAGTCAATATGTAGTCTAGCCCAGGGGGCTGTCGGTGTGTCCCACTTCTTGGGTTTGGCTGCTGGAGGTGCGGGCCTGGACTCTTGGCACGGTGTGCAGGTGGCAACCCAGGCTTCTATCTCGGTGTCCATTTCTGGCCACCACACGTAGCTTCGCGCTACAGCCTTCATGTGGACCACCCCTGGATGACCCTCATGGAGAGCGTCCAGCATTCTTTTCCTTAGTGGGGGGGATGACTACTCTGCCCCCCCACAGCAGGCAGCCCTTCAAAACTGACAGCTCAGTTTGTCTGTTTTGATACGGTTTGAATTCTTCCCCTTGCACCACCTGTGGCCACCCCCTCCACACCCAGTTCCAAACCCACATCATAGTTTTATCACGGCCAGTCGCGCGATCTCCGATGATGTCATCAGTCCCGGCCATATGCTCTCTGTCAGCAGGATTGTCGTGGAAGGTGCTGGGTCCTCGGCAGTCTCTGGGAGGGGGCAGCGGCTGAGGCCATCGGCGTGAGTGATTGCTTTGCCCGGTCTGTGTATAAGTGTATAGCTGTAGGGTGCCAGGAACACAGTCCATCTCAGCATCCTGGGGGACAAGAAGTTTGGCGTTGCCTTGTTGCCAGCAAGTATGCCCAACAGCAGTTTGTGGTCCGTAATGAGGTCGAATGGTCTTCCGTAAAGGTATTCGTGGAACCGTTTGACCCCAGCTACCGCAGCAAGCACCTCTTTATCTATTTGGCTGTAATTCCTCTGGGTCTTGGACAGGGTCTTTGAAAAGTAGGCAATAGGTGCTTCAGTCCCATTGGGCAGTCTGTGGCTGAGGACTACACCTATGCTGTATGGGGATGCGTCTTAGGTTAATGTCAGCAGCAGTGTCTCGCTGTATTGTATGAGCACAGGGTCTGATGTCAGCAGGTTCTTAATCTGTTTCAACACTTCCGCTTCATGTTGTCCCCATGTCCAGCCCGCCATTTTGTCCAACAGCCTATGGAGCGGTTCAGCGATGGTCACTTTTTGTGGCAGAAATGCATTGTAAAAGTTTAAAAGTCCCAGGAAAGCCTGTAATTCTGCCTTATTTTGTGGGCTGGGGGCTTCTCGGATGGCCTTTAACTTCCCATTGGTGGGTCTGATGCCTGTGCCATCTATTAAAAATCCTAAGAACTCGACCTGCGGGACAGCTATTTGGCATTTTTCTCTCTTTAGTTTCAGACCCGCCTCGTGGAATCTCCCCAGGACTGCCCTTAGCCTGTCCATTAGTTGGGCTCTGTTAGTGGTGGAGACGATCACATCATTGAAATAGGGGATGACTCCTGGAATGCTGTGTAGTAATCGTTCCATGATGCTTTGGAACAATCCTGGGGCTATGCTCATCCTGAATTGGAGTCTTTTGCATTTAAAAGCCCCCCTGTGTATGACAATTGTCTGTGCTTCCACCGTGGCTTTGTCAACAGGTAGCTGTTGATAGGCCTGCGCCAAGTCCAGTTTTGCGAATATTGCTCAAAGAGTGCAGCAGGTGTTGTACAATGGGCATGGGGTAGGCGCTCTGCCGCAATGCCTTATTCAGGGTCATTTTATAGTCCGCACAGATTCTGATCGACCCGTCCGGTTTCACTGGTATCACAATGGGGGTCTCCCACATTGCATGGTCCACCGGTTCCAACACCCCTTGGTCGATCAGCTTGTTGAGTTGCTCCTTGACTTTCGGCCTCAGGGCGAAGGGAACTCAGCGCGGCTTGAGACAGATAGGGGCAATGGTGGGGTCTAGAGTGAAGGAAGACTGTGCCGAACTCCCGTTCCAGCTCCACAAAGTCTCCCTTCCGGTTGGGGGTGGGGGTCCCGGTCGCATGGACCCCAGCGATGCCAGTTTGGAGTGGTGACAACCATTCTCGCCCGAGCAGACTGGGTAGGCTCCAGTCTACTATCGTCAGCGGTAGCTTTCCACTGAACGCCCCATAGTCAATGCAGACCGTCTTCTTCCTTATGACTGGTATTCAGCGGCCCTGATAGTCTCTTAGTGTAATGTTCTGCTGTTCCAGTTGGCCCCGCCGTAGGTTGGGTAGGATTCCCTTCAGCATCTTCCAGGATACCATTGAAATATAGGACCCTGAATCGACCTCCATTTGGCACGGCTTATGTTCTATCCGTACCATGGCCATCACTTTGTTGGCTTCATAAGTGTCAGCGTGCCTCACCTCTGTTTGTGCGTAGCCAATGAAGGTGAAGTGGGCCTCTTCTTCTCTCACCTCTTCCTGCCTTTTGAATCTCCTGCCAGAGGACTTTTGGCCCCCCCTTGGTGGCCATGCTGTCGCGTGGGAGATGCGGCTCGCTGGCTTGGTTTGACCACCGGCTGTGTGGCCTGACAAACCTCTGCGATGTGACCTCACTGGTCACATCTTTGGCATATGGTATCCTTGAACCGGCAAACTGATCGGTTATGGCTCCCGCCACAACCGCTACAGTCTCTCGTTCCTGGTTTGCCGCTTGGTTTTCTGGTCCTCAGCTTGTAGACCTTGCCATCAGTCCTGTTGTCGCTGGCTTCAGCTTCCAACTCCGTGGGCCATGGCATAGGGTCAGCCCGGGTGGCATGGACCTTCCCATTGTCCTGGATCCGCGCAGCCGAGTAATCTGATGATTCCACGGCCCTGGCTTCATTGACGGCTTCTTGAAAGGTTACGTCTTCGCGGGCGAGGAGCTTCTTTTGCAAAGCGGGGTCCCTGGTGCCCAGGATGATCCGGTCTCTGATCATCCCCTCGGTGCCGGGGAACTTGCAGTTCTTCGCCAACCTCCTCAGTTCGGCGATGAACGTATTGATCGTTTCCCCGTCTCTCTGGCTCTGCATATAGAAATCGTATCGGCTGGCCAGGTAAGATGGGGATGGGCCGTAGTGACCCCTCAAGGCACTCTGCAGCTCCTCCCAGGACACGGTCTGCAAGTCTTCGGCGAATAAGGCATCGGCCATCTCATATATTTCGACGTCACAATAAGTCAGGAACAAAGCCTTTTTCTTTGCGTCGGGGGCGTCCTGAAGTCCGTTTACTTCGAGGTGCAGGTTGAATCGCCCCATATACAATGACCATTTTTCCTTGGCCGGGTCATACAGAATGGCCATTGGGTGATGTGCCAGGCTGGAAGATCGTTGCGCCATGCCGTCTGCTGTGGGGGGAGGGGGGGTAAGTCGTCTGATCCAGGCCGATTCAGTAGCTTATGTCAAGTATTCCTGCTCCTCTATGTGTGAGATCCCACCTTCGTCACCAGTGTTTTGGATGGGCAGTGCAGTCACAAAGAGGTAGGACACGGATCAGGTACAATAGCTTTTTTATTTTAGAAAACACAAGCTGCGAACACGTGGCAGGCGCCAGCTTTTATAGCTGGCGCTGTCCACAGTTTCAGCCACTGATGGGACTTTATTTGTCCTGCCAGTGGCTGAGCCAATGAGTGGAGTCTTCAGCCGACTCCACTCCTTGGCCATATATGGGCATACAGAACACCCTCTACCAGGATTCCGCCTGTAACACAAAAACAACATATTTAGTAGTAGTGTTTGTTACATTACATTTGATTACGGTGTGGGCCCAGGTTTGTCGGGGTATTTGCTATGGAACCGACGTATTAGCCAATCTGCACACATATCTGAGGCATATACCCAGGATGCCTCTGACACTGGATATCCTTTCTATCGTACTAGATATTGGATATTATTTCTTCTTTTTTGGGAGTCAAGAACTCTATCTATTTTGACTTGATCCTTATTTACTTGGTGCTTTCCCTTAATTAAAGGTGTTTCGTTTTGATAATCAATGGGTTTTAATAAACTGACATGAAACACTGGATGTATCCGACCCAATAATGATGGTAACTTTAATTGAACTGTAACGGGGTTGATGAGTCTTATTATTGAGAAAGGACCCAGATATTTAGGCCCCAGTTTCTTACTATTTAATTTTAGTTTAATGTATTTTGTTGACAGATATACTCTGTCCCCAACCTGAAATGGTTTATGATCTCTCCGCTTCCTATCTGCATATGTTTTGTATTCTAGCGCAGTTTTCTCCAAGGCTTTTTTAACGTTTGTCCAGCTGGCCTGTACCCTTTGTGCCCAATCCTTGACACTGATTGAATCATTAGAATGACACTGAAAGTCTGGTAACAGATTGAATTCTAGGCTGTATACAACGAAGAACGGACTGTAACCGGTACTGCTGTGTTTTGCGTTATTATACGCAACTTCTGCAATTGGCAATAACACTGCCCATTCTTGTTGTTGATAAGATACATATGATCTGAGGTATCTATCTATCATTGCATTTGCTTTCTCTGCTGCGCCATTCGTGCTTGGATGGTAGGCTGAACTCAATCCCTGGGATGACCCTAACAACCGGAGGAATGCTCTCCAAAATTGTGCAGTGAACTGTACCCCTCTATCGGAGATTACTCATCGAGGGGTCCCATGCAACTGATAGACATGTCAGATAAACATATTAGCTAGGGTTTTAGCCGATGGCAATCCTTTACAAGGTATGAAATATGCCTGTTTTGAAAATAAGTCAATAATAGTCCATATAACCATATATCCATTGCTGTTTGGTAACTCCACGATGAAATCCATGGCAATATCTTGCCATGGATGTTGTGGTTCTGATACCTTCTGTAATAGCCCTAATGGCTTACCCACTCTAGGTTTTGAAATAGCGCAGACATGACACCTCTTGGCATACTGTTTTATGTCGGGCCTCATTTGTGGCCACCAAAATTGTCGGCGGGCTAAATGCAGGGTCTTCAGAAACCCAAAATGTCCGGCCTGTTTATCGTTGTGACATTTTTCCAATATGTACTGCCTACATGACTCTGGTACGTAAAGCTTGTCCCCTTTCCTCACTAATTCGTCTTTATAGGAGATGGTGGCAGTATTGTCGCCGAGCCATTTATCCATTCACGTTGCCTCACGTAACTTATCCTGTTTTATGTCTTTCAATAGTATAGCTTGTCCCATATTTCTGGGTATCTTATCTGAAATCAGAGGCTGAATGATCACATCTCGAGGCTTGTTGTATTGCGGTAAGCGGGACAAAGCATCCGCCATAAAATTTCAGGCCCCCGGTACATGATGCAGAAGCACCGAGGGAGCAAGTGAGGCAAGGAGGAAGGACCCCCTGCTGCTCCTGGGGCTCCACCTCACTCCTCCGGTCCTTTCATGTCTTGGGCTGAACAATTTTCCGCGCCTCCCCCTCCATGTCTTTATGTTGCTTGGGTCTCGTAATACTCTGTACATCCTTGGGAATGTCCCTGGAGTCACCAGTAGATGGTGCAGCTCGAAAGGCAACGAGTCCACGTCTGTGCCTTCAGCCATCACGTCTCCAAACAACAACACCCCACAAAAGCGGAGACGTTTGAAGGAAAGGAGGTGAGAAGTTTGAAAAGACTTTTGTGGGCAGAGCTGACTTTCTCTTACTCGCAGCTGTTCCATCAGGTTCCGGATAAATGAAGCAACTGAAGCTGTTCACGAAGTGTATTTTTATTTGTCCACACACTGTTCGACTCGGTAACAAATCTAATAGCTGTATAACATTGAAGTCAGCTCTGGAGCTCATCACAGCCAGAGTTGTATTTACACATAAGCTAATAACTTGATGAGGATAGCCACCGGATGGAGGCTACTACGCAATATCCGGCTGGTATTCACTATCCTAGTTACCGCGCAACATTCCACACCCCACCACCAATCCTAGTGCCCTGATATTGAGGTTGTCCCCCATAATTAACATTCCCCCATAGCGAAATGTCCACATCCATCTCAGCCGCTTGTGACAGCTCAGCATTCAATGCTTTGGGGATCGTTGTCAGGTTGCCCCCTTATCGGTTACGTATGCAGGTACTCCCTGGTGTTCGGATGAATGCTGGTGTCACGGCGCCAGGCATGCCGTGGGGACATGACAGGATCTAATGTATTGTTCCACCATGGCATTCGTCCTCTCTGCTGCTCCGTTGCAGGTTGGATGGAATGCTGAGGATAATCCTTGGGAGGACCCAATAGACTTTAAGAACTCCCTCCAAAATTTTGTGGTAAATTGTACCTCTCTGTCTGATATTATTCTACGAGGTACTCCATGTAGTCTATAAATATGCTTCACGAACAGTTTTGCAAGCTTTTTTGCAGATGGAAGTCCTTTACAGGCTGTAAAGTGGGCCTGCTTAGAGAATAAGTCAATCACAGTCCAAATGATTGTATTCCCTCCACTCTCAGGTAATTTCTTCCCATGACTGTGTTGGTTCAGCTACTTGTTGGAGGAGACTGGGTTTTTTTCCAGTTCTGTGTTTCATCATGGTACAAATTGAGCAACTTTTTACATAGTCCTCGATGTCAGGTTTCATTTTTGGCCAACAGAACTGCCTTCTGACTAAATGTAGGGTTTTTAAGAACCCGAAATGGCCCCCCAGCCACGAGTCGTGACTACGTTTTAGTACCATTAGTCTTAGGGTTGCGGGTACATAAAGTTTAGTCCCTTTCCAAGCCAGTCCTTCATTGATTGTTAATTCGGGTTGATGTTCCACAAACCAGGGATTGGTCAATAGGGCTGCTTTCAATTCTGTGGTCAGTTTGTCTTCCAGGCATCTGGGGTTGCAACTGGCTTGGCCTCAGGTGGTTACTTGGCCTGCCGGTTGAGCTTCTGATATCAAAGACTGTACTATTTCCTCTCAGTGACTGTCAAACTGGGGTTTCCTGGACAGGGCATCTGCCAATATGTTTTTCCCTCTGGGGATATATTTCAGGTTGAAGTTGAATCGTTTGAAATATTGTGCCCAGTGGACTTGTTTAGGGGATAGTTTCCGAGGTGTCTTTAGCACTTTGAGGTTTTTGTGATCAGTCCATACCTCAAACGGCTCCTTCACCCCTTCTAGGAATTGCCTCCAAGTCAACAAAGCCCATCTTACTACAAATGCTTCTTTTTCCCAGACCGCTCATCTTCGCTCTGTGTCCGTTAGCTCTTTGGACACATAAGCGCAAGGCATCAGTCGGTTCTGAGAGTCCTTTTGCAGCAGAACAGCCGCTACTGCCACATCACTAGCATCAGCTTGGACTATAAAAGGTTTGGTCAGGTCTGGGTGTTGAAGAATGGGTTCAGCTGCAAAGAGGCATTTTAGAGTTTCAAAAGCTTTCTGGCAGTCCATTGTCCAAGCAAGGGGTTGGCTGGGCTTTGATTTGAGGGGGGAGGGCCTTGTTTTTAACAAATACATCAAAGGGAGAGCGACCTCAGCAAAAGAAGGAATGAATTGTCTAGAAAAGTTGGCAAACCCCAAAAAGCTTTGAAGTTGCTTGTGTGTTTTGGGATTGCCAATCCAGTACAGCTTTCACTTTTCCTGGGTCCATTTCAATTCCCTGGTTGGATATTTGGTAACCCAGGTAATCTTTTCTTATAACTTGGCGGCTAGAAGGTTTTTTAGCACTTGTCTGACCAATCTAACATGTTCTTCGATGGTGTCGCTGAATATAAGGATGTCACCAGGTAGACTAGGAACCCCTTGTACAAGTGCAGATGTAACACCTCGTTGATGTGTTGCATAAATACTGCGAGGGGACCTTGCAGTCCAAAAGGCATGACTCAGAATTGGAAACTACCTAAAGGGCAGTTGAAGGCTGTTTTCCATTCGTCTCCTTCTTTTATACGGACTCTGTAGTATGCTTCTCTGAGATCTAGCTTGGTGAAGATCTTGCCTTTTGACAGGTGGTTTAATAAGTCTTTCATGAGGGGGAGAAGATACATGTTTTTGATGCACACAGCGTTTATGCCCCTAAAGTCAACACATAATCTCAACCCGCCATCTTTCTTTTCCTTGAATAGCACAGGGGCAGCTAACCTTGATTTGGCAGGTTCAATAAAACCTCTGTCCAAATTGTCATCGACGTATTTCCTCAATTTGGTCATTTCAGCTGGTGTCATGGAATACATCTTTGGTTTTGGTAGTTTTGCCCTGGGTTCTAACTCTATGGCGCAATCAGTTGCTCGATGTGGAGGTAAAACATTACATTCCTCTTCACTGAATGCTTCAGCCAAGTCTCTGTATTCTTTGGGTATTTGGGGAGTACCTGGGAGAAGGTTTGAGGCTGTGGCTGCTTCTTCCATTTTTGGACCCAGGTTAGGTGGTGTTTCCTTAGTGGGAGGAAGGGGTGGCAGTGGGCCCACCCCAATAATGATTTTCCTGAATCCATCCTCCCACTTGATGGTAGGGGCCCATTTATCTAACCAAGCAAGTCCCAATATGATCGATTCTGACATTCTTGGAGCCACTATAAAGCATATGAGTTCACGGTGAGGACTCATTTCCATTTTGACCAACTCTGTCAGTTGGGTTGCTGGAGTTCCCCCAATTAATGTTCCATCCACTTGTTCAAATCTGATTGGGTGTCTTAGTGGGTTAGTCTTTATGCCCAATTGTTCAACGATGGGAAGCCCAATAAGACATCTAGAGCATCCAGTATCAATGACAGCTTCTAACTCCCCTGCCTCCCCTGTGTTAGGTACCAGTAACTTGACTTTGACAGTAAAAGGTATGATGGGAGCACTCACCATTGGGTCGTCTTTGACAGTCAGGTTCTCAGGGAGGTGGTGTTGGTCTGGAAGTTGGTTGCTCCTTTCTGCGTAGAGAGGACCTTCCAGGATGTGTTTAGCAAATCAGCTAGCATCAGGAGGTTTCCCTTGAATTTTTCGACCTCTGACAGCCATGGTAGACTTTGATTGTGGTGCTTGTGGAACCAGTGTGGGAGCCAGACAGTGAGCTGCTCTATGGCCATCTTGGCCACAATGGTAACATTTTATCATTCTGTTGGGTCAGATGCAGGTGGCTTCAGCAGGTTTGGTTAGCGGTCGTCTGGTCATGGTTCTCTTAGGCAAGCCTTCTGGAAGGGGTTTTTTATGTGGGTTGATATCACGGTCTAGTCTGAGGGCGGTGGCATACCACGCTTGCAGAGTCTCTGGTATTCCCCTAATGCTACATGCCTTCTTCACTTCTGGGTCAATGACGTTCTTAAAATAGTGTAATGTCAATCTTTCAGGCCAATCCCTGAGATGGCTCGCAACCCTTCTAAAGACCCAAATAAAGTCTGATAAGGGTCGTTTGCCCTGTTTCATTTCCATTAACTTCTCTTCATTTTCTGCCACCCTGTCTGGATTTTCAAATCTGAGTCTCAATAATCAAATAAATCCATTGACATCATGTAATTCTGGGGCTTGTTCGTCATGTAGCTGGGCCACCCAGTCAGAAGCATCCCCTTCGTTTATCCCATCTGTTATTGCAGTAACCAAATCACACTCTGTTGCGTATTGGTCTCCAAATTGGTCTATGTGGGACCAGATTTGAGTGAGGAAGTAAGAAAAATGCTCATGGCGCCCATCGAAAACAGCCTTGAACTGTATCTGGTCTGGTCTGGGTCGTGGGTGGGGAGATGGTACTGGCCTGGCACCTGCAGGTGGAGCTGGAATGAAAGGAACCTGACAAGGCGCGTATGTAGATTGGGCAAGACTTCTGAGGCCTGGATGGGGTGTGTCTCTCTGTGAGAGGGGCCTCTGCAGGGTTGCTCCAATTGGGGGTTGAATGGGTGTTTGCCATGAGGATGGTGGGTATTGCCTCATTTTCTGGCGGGGTGGAGGGGGAGTGACTGCTGTCTGCTGTTTGTGCAGATCCCCTTGTGGGTCAAGGATTGCTGACTCCCCTTTGGACCAAGGCTTTGTTGGCACTGGCGTCCATTGGCACTGAATCCATCCCTGGCATGGATAAAACCCCCACCCATGCTCTCTGCAGGGGGTAAATTTCTTTCTGGGTGTTGGGGAGGAGGACTTGGAGGTTGCAACATACCTCTTGTAGCCAGCACCTCCGGTCGCCGTGGGCTGTCAAGCTGGGCCTTTCCAACCAGCATCTGGACAATTTCCTCTTCTCTCATAACACTTGGGAAAGAAAAGATGGGCTGTGCCAGGCTCCAACTTGAACAGGTAGGTTGCGGCTTAGAGACCAAACTTCCCACTTTTAATTGCTGGAATTGTTGTGGTAATTCTGCCAACATTTGGCTTCTAGAATAAATTGGGGGGTTGTCATCTTGAGAGGGATCCAATCTAATTTGGGCCTCACCCCTCCAGTCTGTCTCCTTCGCTGTATGCAGATGGCTCGTGAAGGACCTTTCCCCCGGCAGTCTGGTTAGCGTCGTTTGACAACTCCCCATGAGTTTGAATGTCTTGGTCTGGCTCCTAAATCATGTCTCTCTTCTGCATCTCTAAATGCCTGCATTAGCTCCTCCAAAGTGGGGCTGAGAGATTCAGCTAATGCTGTGGAGGGCCCTCCCCAAGCTCCCTCGGTCTCACCTTCTGGGTTGGCTGAATTTTGGGCTTCCTCCATCGCTGGAAAAAATCCCTGGGGTTTTCAGCAGCCACTTTAGCTGAGGAGTTTCGGAATATTGTCAGGGTTCCAGAAATTGTCCGTTTCAATCAGTAACTCCGAGACAAACATATTCTCAAAGTGCTTTATTAAAAACAGAAACTTGGCACGTCTGTGAGATTCCGAAACTAAAGTTTCCTCCCAGACTCCCCACAATACTCAATCAACACCCACCCCGTTTTCCCCACATCATAAATCACGTGAAACAATCACCCTTCAACTACAATTCTTGCTGCGCCATAGAGAATGACCTTGACAGTCTTAGGTATCTATTATGTCTACTGAAAATTACTCAAATAACAACAACCCCCCTTCCATTCTCCATAGCTGTGTGGCAGCTTTTAATAGGGATTCCAAAGCTGACAAAGTATACATGTTTTCATATTTTATTTAGTTTAACAGTTAACAGACATTCCATTGATTAACAATACCACTTTCATCTTCCACTTTAATAGCATATATCTTCCTATTTTCTACATAGTTTATTATTTCTAATATATTTATACAATCCCTTGTTACCTTGCAGAATCCTCTCTCTTAATAATATTTTAACCATTATCTATGTGTTTTTCAAACAAGTTATTTCTTTTTATTCTTGTTCTTTTCCCATATTTCTTTATCTCCTGATTCTGTTTCTTGTGATTTCTTTTCCCCTTTATTTTTCCCCTCCTTCTCTCACTCCAATTTTTGTCCCCCTCCCTCTTTAATGCTTCCTTCTGTGATCCTCCCTTCTGCCCTTTCCTTATATTTTGTTTATTTTTCAAACTGTTCTTTTTTCTAATTACTTCCTCTAATCTCCAATTTTTAAGTCACTTTTTCCCCTCTTTTCGCTTCAAACCTCCTTGTCCCAATTGTTTGTTAAAGATGGCCTCTCCTTTATTCAGCTCTTCTTCTTCCTCTAAAGTTCTTTGCTGTTCCTCATACTCCAAAACTGCCATTTCCAAAGATTGTAGAACAAAACCAAATGATTCTCCTTTCTCTTTCAGCTGTTCTTTCATGTTTTTTAATTCTATTTTCAGTTCCAGAAAAAGTTCTGCCATTTTTAAACACTTTTCAATACTTTTAAACAACCAAAGTCTATAAAATTATTTCCTAGAGTTAATTTCAAATTTCAATTATATCCTCTAATAATGCAATGTCCAGAGTTTCTAAGATCATCAAACAGTCCCAGAACAGTTTCTTCTTACTTCTTTCTTTACTACAAAGTTCCAAGCTCCACTTTCGCTTTCTGGGGGTTTTATTTTATTGTAACAAAATTGCACTTACTTTGTTATTCTTTAAAGAGATTTAAAAGTTCACATTTAATTTCTTTTAGCACCAGGTGGCACTCTCTGCTATGTCCAAGTTCCACCCCTTTTTTCCCTTCCTCCACTTTTTCTCGATCGTCCACGGTTTCAGTTTGGGCTCGCCACCGGAGGGCCACGATCTACCAGATTTGGGGCCAAAGCCACCCCGTAGAGGTGGCAAAGAAGAGGGAGACCACCAGCTGGGTTGAGGGGAGCCGCATCTCCCCTCCCTGGCTTGGCAATTACTCCTCTCCGAAGGTGGTTGCAGTGGTGGTCAAGATGGCCACCCCAAAGAGGAAGATCTGACCAGACAAGGATGTGCAGGAGCAAGGAAGAAGGGAACAGCCTGGGTGACCTAAGCAGAATTAACATCTGAATACAAGGTACCCTGGAATTAAAATACTTAAGAGCTTTTGAAAAAAGATTTGTAAAGCGGTGGTAAAGAAAAGGGGGAAAAAGATTTGACAGCTTGAAGTGGCTTTGAACCTTGAAAGAACAGCTCAAAGAAGAAATCAGTGCAAAACAATCTTGACACCAAATAGGCAAATTTAAAGCTGAAATTATTTATTTATTTATTTATTTATTAATGGGACTTATATGCCGCCCCATCTCCGAAGACTCGGGGCGGCTCACAAATAAAAACAACAGCAACAATAAATAATTAAAAACAGATTAAACTAAATAAGCCCCATTACAGTTACAAATTCATCCCATAAAAACTATCCCATAAAACTATCCCATAAAAACCATCCCCTCCCAGAAAATCACAACCCAGATTGGTTAAACAACCAGGTCTTCAGGTCATGGCGGAAGGTGTCAAAGGAACTTTTGAAACTTAAAAGCCAGAAACGGAGAAAAATCAATTAATATTAAAGGATAAGGAATTTATACAAACTATAGAAAAAGAATTAGACTTCATTTTTAAAGAGAATAGGATAGAGGAGACATGGACTTCTGGCTGACATCACGGCACTACGGACATGAGGAGCAAGTCTCCGCACTCCCACATCGAGTTCTTCCTGTTGGAGGGCTTCGAAAGGAGTTAAAGCCACCCTGTAGGGGTGGTAAAGAAAAGAAGGGCACCCTGCAGTTCGTGAAGAGCAGCAACTCTCCTGTTGGACTCGTGGCTTCTTCCCTCTCATCCATGACGAGGAGAAGAGGCAGCCATCATGGCTGCCACAAAGCTGGGACAGCCAAGGCAACAAAGAAATGTGCAGGAGTGGTGTAGATCAACAGTGATTAGAGCTGGGTGAGAAGATTTTTTTTTATTTAGACCCTAACTTTAAAGAAAAAAAGGAAGAGGAAAATCCAGGAAAAGAGACTCTTAGAACTATTTCTTAAAGTGGTGAACAACCATAGAGAGAAAAATCCTAGACCCAAAAGAAAGGAATTAAGGGGAGAAAAGCTAAAGTCCTTTTAAAACATAGAAAATTCGACTTTTAAATTGAGTCTCCAACTGATTATTGGAGACTCAATTGTGAGAATAAGGAAGACTGTTAAGTAAAGTAAAGTGACTTTTGATTTGCAGAAGCTGCCTGGACTACTTAAATGGAATTGATTAATAATCCTGAGATGTAAAGGAGTATGATCATTGAACTTTCTGAGGAGTAAAATTGGACTGGAATATATTGTTTTTGGACTTGAGTAAGAGCGGGACTTATTCAATTAAGACGAGATGCTCCATCAGGGGGAAATGAGTGAGATTTCAAGAGAAATGGCATCGATGTTTCAAAGCATTAGGGGTACTACAGAAAAGAATCACAAAGAGATAAAGAACCTAATGCAAGGCATATATGGGAAAATAGAAAATATGCTACAACTGATAATGAATGAAGATCAAAGAGTCTGAAGAGAGAGTCACTAAAGAGAGAAGATGGCAAGGAAGTAACAGGCAACAGAGAGAAAGCAGAGCTGCTTAACTCATTCTTTGCATCAGTCTTCACACAAAAAGAAATTATAGCCCAACCTACCGAAAACATAACTTTAAAAGACAGACTAGAAATAAAAGTTAAAGTAAGCAAAAAAATAGTAAGAGAACACCTGTCTGATCTTGATGAACACAAATCACCGGGACCTGATGGAATATACCCCAGAGTTCTAAAGTAGCTGGAAGAGGTAATCTCAGAACCCTGCACCACATCTTTCAAAAATCCTGGAGCACCAGAGAACTACCAGAGGACTGAAAAAGAGCTGATGTGGTTCCCATCGTCAAAAAAGGAAAAAAAACAGACCCAGGAAACTATAGACCAATCAGTCTAACATCAATACCCAGGAAGATACTGGAAAAGATAATAAAAAATAGATCTGCCAACTTCTAGAAATGAGTAAAGTAATAACTAGCAGTCAGCAGGGGTTTGTTAAAAACAGATCATGCCAAACCAAGCTTATTTCATTCATCAACACAGTGACTAAATTAGTAGACCAGCAAAATAGTGTGGACATAATATACTTCGACTTCAGCAAGGCGTTCGACAAAGTAGACCACAACCTACTTCTTGGTAACCTAGAAAAAAATGGGATAGATAGAATCACCTCCAGATGGATTTGTAACTGGCTGACAAACTGCACTCAACGAGTAGTCCTTAATGGCACTACATCTACATGGAGGGAAGTAAGCTGTGGGATGTCACAAGGTTCCGTCTTAGGCCCAGTACTCTTCAGTATCTTCATAAACAACTTAGATGAGGGAATAGAAGGGGAACTTACCAAATTTGCAGATGATACTAAGCTGTTCTGACCCAAACCCTTTTCGAATAAAACAAATGCAAACCAAAGGGAACAGAAACCTTTTAATGATTCTTTCGAATCCCCGGTTAAAAGGCTGCTGCAAACTAATTAACTTTGATAAACACAAGCCTCGCCAAAACTGTGCGAGGCTGCCAAGAATAGCAGATAAGAAATATTTCACAACACAAGAGTCTTCAAATACCAACTAAGATACTGCAATGTCCATGAGGCTGGAGTTTCAAAACGTTTTTGCTTCCCACAAAGAACGTCCGATTCACAGCTGGCTTTTATCTTCTTGAAGGAGGAGCCATTACCTTGCAGCCTTACTCCTGAGTCACCCGTGCTGCTGCAGCTGCTCTTTCCTACGAGCAGCTCTGCACTCATGTGCACTTGGCACAGGCTCCTCAGGAACCTCCTCATCGCTGCTGCAAGCCCCCACAATCTCTGAAGGCAGCAGTCCACTCCCTAATGGTCCTGGCCCCTCATCTGCCTAATCTGTCGCGGCCCCTGACCTCTGGAATCAGCTTCCCTTGGAGCTCCGCCTGGCCCCTGACCTCCGCACTTTCCGCCACGATCTGAAGACCTGGTTGTTTAACCAATCTGGGCTGTGACCCTTGGGTGGGGTGGTTTTAGATTGTGTATTGATTTTAAATTTGTATTTTGTCTTGGGGCTTGTTAGTTTAGTTTAATCTCTTTTAACTATTTATTGTTATTGTCTTTTAACTGTGAGCCGCCCTGAGTCTTCGGAGATGGGGCGGCATACAAGTCCCATTAATAAATAAATAAATAAATAAATAAATAAATAAATAAATAAATAATAAATAAATCTGAGTCCTCGATCTCCTCAGCCGATCTCCTCAGCCGTCCACACCTGCTGCCGGCTAACCACAACACTATCCCTCACCGCAGGGCCCTTCCCCTGGGTCTGATGGTCCGGATGTGGCTGAGACGGGAATTGTGTGTGAAATGCGTCCACCAAAGCCAGAACATGGACGGAAGTCACATCCTCCCAAGTGAATGCCTCTGGTTCATACCCCTTCCACTCAATCAGGTTTTGGAATTGCCCTTTCAACCACTGAGAATCTTGAATACTGGCAACCTCATACTCCGATGGACTGTCTCCATCGTGTGGTGCTGGCAGGGAAGGGTCAGGTTGGCGGAGTGGACAGGCTGGCCATTTTGGAACCAGAAGGGAGTGATGGAAAACCAGATGGACCCATAGCAAGCGAGGCAACTTCAGGCGGTAATCAACTGGGTTAATCACCGCCTCTACAGGGAACAGGCCAAGGTACCAATGGTCAAGCTTCCTCACTGGCCGGTCTAATGGAAGATGCTGAGTAGACAACTACACCCGATCCCCCACAGCCAATGGCGGCATCGCTCTCTGAGAGCGGTTCCGCAACTTGCTTATAGTCTTCCTTAGCCTTCTCCAAATACCGTCGCACCAGTTGGTGAACGGCCTGCAACTCAGACAAAAAATCCTTCACCTCCGGAACTGGCGAGTTGAGTGGCGTCAACGGGAAAAACTGAGGGTGGTAACCCACATTGGCAAGGAACGGGGTGGTTTGCATGAAGGTATGCTGAGAGTTATTGAACGCAAACTGTGCGACCGCTAAGTAGTCCGCCCAATTATCCTGTTGTTGATTGACAAAGCAGAGCAGGTACTACTCCAGGATCCCGATCACTTTCTTCATCCTGCTGTCGATTTCCAGATGGTGAGAAGATGACAAACAGATTTTAACATCCAAAACCATCATCTGCCCTTTCCAGAATTGGGTGGTAAACTGCGTCCCTCGGTCCGACACCACCCGATCTGGGAGTCCATGTAGCTGAAAGATGTGCTGGATAAACATGCCGGCTGTGGCACAAGCCGTGGGTAAACCCCAACACGGAACGAAGTGTGCCATTTTGGTCAGCATGTCAACCACCACGGACACCGTGGTGAATCCTGACAAGGGGGGCAGATCTGTCAAGAAGTCCATCGACAGGGCACCCCAAGGTCTCTCCAGTGTGGGCAAAGGCTGGAGCAGTCCCAGGGGAGCCCCTGTTGCTGACTTGGCCTGCCAGAATTGCATGCAAGACATCACATAGGACTGCACGTCGTGTCGTAGTTGGGGCCACCAGAAAGTCCGAGATAAGAGGTGCAATGTCTTGAAGAGGCCAAAGTGCCCCGCCACAGGGTTGTCATGGCACTGCAACAAGATAAGTCCCCAGAGCAGCTCTGCCAGGACATAGAGTTTGTCATGGTAGTGCAAGAGTTCCTCCTCAAACGACCACAGTGAGTTGGGTCCCACTTCTTGCCTCCGCTGATCCACCCAAGCATCGTGATGCTGTGGCTCACGTATCTGTGCCCATAAGTCCACTGGCTCCTGCACAGCAGAGAACAACTCTACGGGCAGCACCGTCTGGAGCGGGAGTTGATCCTCTGGACGCAGGTACTCAGGCATCTGGGAGAGTGCGTCCACCTGTTGGTTGCGACCACTTGGAACTTAGGTGACACGAAATTAAAGTGGGCAAAGAAAAGAGACCATGGGATCTGGCGCTGATTTAATTTCCGGGCAGTCTTTAAATGCTCCAAATTCTTATGGTCTGTCCAGACTTCTACTTGATGATGCACCTCCTCCAAATGGTGCCTCCAGGCCTCCAACACCATCTTAATGGCCAGTAGCTCCTTCTCCCAGATGGTATAGTTACGCTCAGCAGGATTGAGCTTCCTGGAAAAATAAGCGCAAAGGAAAAGGGTACCAACAGAGGCGTGAGCCTGGAGGAGCACCGAACTGACCGCCACATCTGATGCATCCGCTTCCACCATGAATGGACAGTGTGGATCGGCGTGCCTCAGGATCAGCTCTGTCATGAAGGCCTGCTTCAAAGCCTGGAATGCCTGCTGCTCAGGAACACCCCACCGGAACAGAACCTTTTTCTGAAGGAGCCGAGTGAAAGACACAGTCAGGGAAGCGAAGCCGGGGCTGAAGGTCCAATAATAGTTGGCAAACCCGAGGAGTCTCTGGACATCCTTCACTCGATGGGGAGGTTGCCAACTAAGCAACGACTCGACCTTACTCAGCTCCATGGAAATGCCTTCTAGAGAGATGCAATGTCCCAGGAACTCAATGGTGGATTGGAAGAACTTGCATTTCTCCAACTTGGTGTACAAGCAGTTCTCCCAGAGCTGTTGCAGAACCAGATGCAAGTGGTGCAGGTGGCTGTCCCTCGATTTGGAATAAATCAAAATGTCATCGAGCTAAACCACCACAAATTGATCAAGGAGGTCCCAGAAAATGTCATTCATGAAATGCTGGAAGATGGCGGGAGCATTGGTCAACCCAAATGGCATGACCATATATTCAAAATGCCTGTACCTGGTCCTGAATGCCGTCTTCCACTCATCTCTGGGCCAGATCCGCACCAGATTGTATGTCCCGTGCAGATCCAACTTCGTGAACATGGTAGCCTCCCGGAGGCACTCCATCAGTTCCGGAATCAAAGGCAGAGGGTACCTATTGCACCCTGTGATGGCGTTCAACCGACGGTAGTCACTAATAAAACTCTCAGCAAGGTTTTTGTGCAAGAAGCCCCACAACGCGGCCAACTTCGGATCTGACATGGAATACAAACGGCCCACAGGAAGGGGTGCATCGGGCACCAAATCAATGGAGCAATCATAAGGCTGGTGCAGGGGCAATTGGTCTGCCTCCTGCTCACTAGAGACATCTGCAAAATCCTTGAGTTCCGAAGGCACAGACACCTCGGGTGGACTCATCACCTGCCCTGCACAGACTTGACAGGTGTGGTCCATGCACTGCAGGCTCGGGAATGTGATCATGTTCTGGGACCAATAGATTTGGGGGTCATGAGTCCAGAGCCATGCCAAGCCCAAGACCACAGGGAAATGCAGTCCAGAAGTGAGGTAAAACTGGATCGCCTCCTCATGCGAGCCGATAGTCAGGCACAAGGGCTGGGTGGTGGCCTTGATAGGTCAAGACAAAAGTACATGGTCATTGATGGTCTTGACAAGCAGAGTAGGTTCTACAGAGCACTGGGGGATTGCATACTGTGCTGCGAAGGCCACATCCATGAAGTTCGTGGTGGCACTGGAATCCACCAGAGCGTGCGCCGGAATCCCCTGGGAACTATTGGCCAGGAACACTTGGGCCGCCAGGATCCAATACTGAAAGGGTCCGGAATCCATGTCTGCAGGACATGACTCGAGTCCTGTATGCACCCGACCCAGGGTCTCCCCTAAATTGGGCTCCGCCCATTTCCCAACAAGGTTTTCTGGGTCCGGGGAGCAAGCACAGGAACCAACCAAGTTCGCTGGGTCCGGGGAGCAGACACTGGGGCTGATGCCCCTTATTGCTTCTTGGGGCACGATGCAGCCAGATGCCCAGGTTCCTCTCAGTATAGACACAACCCCTCAGCATGCCGTCTGTTCTGCTCTGTCACAGACAGGTGGGGTCTGGTGGCGCCTAGGTCCATGGGGTCCTCCTGTGGGAACGGGGTCTCATGCACAACAGGGGCCACAGGAATCTCTTGGGAAGCACAGCAATGGTTCCTCCTCGGCAGGTGGGTGTCGATCCTCAGGCACAGGTGAATCAATGCCTTGAGGGTCGCAGGACAATCCACCCATGCCAGCTCATCCTGCAACTCGTCTGACAACCCATCCTGGAACTTGTCCATAAGTGCCGCCTCATTCCAGGCCGAATCCTGGCTAAGCAGCCAGAACTCACTGATGTACTCCTGCAAGGATTGCTGTCCCTGCTGCAAGTTTCATACATCAACTGCAGATGGTCACAAAACCCCCAGAAGTCATTCAGCAGATCACTATCCTGCACCAACAAAGGTGTGTCCCAGCTGCAGAGCCAAAGAGCAGGCTAATTACAAAACCCGCCTTACCCTGGTCAGTGGGGTAGTCCTCTGCTCTCAAACTAATGAATAGCTGGCACTGTCCCAAAAACGTTGGGTAACATAGCCTGGTTGCCGTCGAACTTATCCGGTACAGCAACCGGGCATTTTCTTCAGGGAGGAGGAGATGGAGCAGCGAGAGCCTGAGCTGACCTACCTGATTAGCCAACAAGGCCAGCTGTTGTTGTAACATAGCATTCTCTGCTCAAAGCTGATCCATCTCGCAGCAAAAAAAATAGGTTTTGTTTGGGTAGGAAGCAAACTGTCCTGACCCAAACCCTTTTCCAATAAAACAAACATGAACCAAAGGGAACAGAAACCTTTTAATGATTCTTACAAATCCCTGGTTAAAAGGCTGCTGCAAACTAATTAACTTTGATAAACACAAGCCTTGCCAAAATTGTGCGAGGCTGCCAAGAATAACAGATAGGATATATTTCACAACACAAGAATCTTCAAATACCAACTTAAGATACTGCAATGTCCACGAAGCTGGAGTTTCAAAATGTTTTTGCTTCCTACAAAGAACGTCCGATTCACAGCTGGCTTTTATCTTTTTTTTTAATTCATATTTATATCCCGCCCTTCTCCGGAGACTCAGGGCAGCTTACAATTTTTGGGATACAACCCAATGCGCTCAGCAATAGCCTTCCTTCCATTGTATATGCCTGCTTATTACTAAGCGGCATTTTTACAAAGTCAGCTTATTGCCCCCAACAATCTTGGGTCCTCAGTTTACCTACCCCAAGAGGATGGAAGGCTGAGTCAACCTTGAGCCTGGTGGGATTCGAGCCTGCAATAATTACAGGCAGCTGGAACTAAGTGCTAGGCTATTAACAGCCTGCACCACCAAGGCCCTTCTTGAAGGAGAAGCCATTACCTTGCAGCCTTACTCCCAAGTCGCCCATGCTGCTGCAGCTGCTCTTTCCTACAAGCAGCCCTGCACTCATGTGCACTTGGCACAGGCTCCTCGGGAACCTCCTCATCGCTGCTGCCAGCCCCCACAATCTCTGAAGGCAGCAGTCCACTCCATAATGGTCCTGGCCCCTTATCTGAGTCCTCGCTCTCCTCAGCCATTCGCACTTGCTGCCGGCTAACCACAACATAAGCTGGCAGGAATAGCTAACACCCTAGAAGATAGGCTCAAGAGCCAGGTGGCTCTTGACAGACTTGAACACTGGGCCTTACCTAACAAAATGAAGTTCAGCATAGAGAAAAGTAAAGTCCTACACTTAGGCAAGAAAAACCAAAAGTACACATACAGACTGGGTGAAACCAGGCTTAATAGCAGTAACTGTGAGAGGGAACTTGGAGTCTTAGTGGACAACCAGCTAAATTTGAGCCAGCAGTGTCCAGCAGCAGCCAAGAAAAGCCAATGCAATCCTAAACTGCATTAACAGAGGGATACAATCAAGATCAAGTGAGGTATTAATACCACTCTACAAAACCTTGGTAACACCACAATATGTTCTAATATTTGAGGGGCTGCCACAGAGAGGAAGGGGTCAAACTATTTTCTAAAGCACCTGTAGGCCAGACAAGGAATAATGGATGGAAAGTAAACAAGGCGACATTTAACCTGGAAATAAGGAGAAATTTTCTGACAGTGAGAACAATCAACCAATGGAACAGCATGCCTTTGGAATTTGTGGGCGCTTCATCACTTGAGACTTTCAAAAAGACATTCGACTGCCATTTGTGAGAAATGGAGTAGGGTCTCCTGCTTGGGCGGGGGGTTGGCCTAGATGACTTACAAGGCCCCTTCCAACTCTGTTAATCTGTTAATCAGAATCCAGGAAAGAGATGAGATAGCAGAAAGAAAGGAAGAAAAGATAGAACGGACAAACCTACAAACAAAGCAAGAAGATGAGAAGAAGATGATAAGGACAATAATGACTGATGAAATAAACCAAGGGAAAAGTACTTTAAGAGATTTAAAAATGGAACCGGATAACCTGGAAGATATTTCTTTAAAAAAAAATCTTATTGAATAAATACACACAAACATAGACACAAACAAACATACATTACATTTTGAACATGGTACCGCTAAGCTCGCTTTCCTCATTGTCCTTCACTCGTTAAGTCCAATCGTTCAAAAAAAGTTACTGGATCTTTCTCCTCTCTAACCAACCATAAAAATTGTTCCATATTTTATAATAGTCTGTTTCTTCTTTGTTTTTTAGTTCCTTTGTTAATTTGTCCATTTCTGCGCATGACGTAATCTTCCTCAATAGTTCCGCTTCACTTGGAGTATCTTTGTTTTTCCATTTTTGCGCGTATGCCATTCTTGCTGCCGTGGTAATGTGGATCATTAAGTACATAGTTTCTTTAGCATATGTCCTGGTATTAATTCCTAACAAAAAAAATCCGGTTTGAAGTGTATTCCACTTCACATATTTCCTGCATCCATTTACATATTTTTTTCCAATATTCTTGGGCCTGATTGCAACTCCACCATAAATGATAGTAGGTTCCTCTCTCTTTATTACACTTCCAGCAAGTGGGGGAAAGTTTAGAATTTATTTTTGCCAATCTTGCTGGGGGTATATGCCATCTGTAAAATAGTTTGTATAAGTTTTCTTTGAAAGGTATCGCTAGGGTTATTTTTTTGTTTCTGGTCCAAATTTTTTGCCAGTCATCTAAATTCATATTGTAACCAAAATTTTTCATCCATACAATCATTGTTTCTTTGACTTTTTCTTCTTCTAATTTAACTTCTAATAAAACTTGATATATTTTTTTATCATCTTTTCGTCTGGTCCTAATAAGATTTCATCCAATTCAGTTCTATTCCTGCTGATGTCCCATTCTTTCTTATCTTTTAAGTATTTAGATTGGAGTTGCAAATAGGCCCACCATTCCAACTTGATTCCCTGGTCTTTCCATTCCTGTCTGGTTTGTAGTTCCCCTTTGTCATCTAGTAATTCTTCATATGTAATAATTTTATCTTGTCGTAATAGGTGTGGGTGCATTAGTGCTTCTAGTGATGATAACCAAATAGGTGTTTCTATATACATTTGTCTTTTAATTTTGAACCATGTGTTTAAGAGAGTCTGTCTTACTTTGTGATTTTGTACATAGCTATATCCCTTTAGATTGTCCTGCCAGAGGAAGGTGTGCCATCCCGACTGGAGATTGTACGCTTCTAATATTGGTATTCTTTTGTTTCTGTGATTAACCCAATCTTTGATCCATGTTAATATTGCAGCTCTATAGTACAACTCCCAGTCAGGAAGACCAAACCCTCCTCTTTCTGTAGCATCCTGCAGCAACTTTAGTTTCACCCTCGTTTTTTTCTTTTGCCAGATAAAATCTGTTACCAAGCTATTCAAATTATCAAAAAAAGTTCTTTCTAGCTTTATAGGGGCATTTTGAAAAAGGAATAGGATTTTGGGTAGGATGTTCATCTTTATTGTAGCTATTCTTCCCATAAAGGATAAATTTAATTTGTCCCATTTTCCCATATCTTCAGTTATTCGTTTTATTAGTGGATCGTAGTTGTCTTTTTTTAATGTGGTATATTTGGCTGAGATTATAATTCCTAAATATTTTATTTTGTCTACAATTTCGATGCCCATTGTTGCCGCCAATAAATTTTTGTGTTTATTTGTCATGTTTTTGGTAATCATTTTTGTTTTATTCTTATTGATCTTTAAGCCCGCCACTTCTCCAAATTCTTCTAAGTTTTCTAATAGTTTTAATCCCGAAGTTTGTGGTTCTTCTAAAATGAAAAGTAGGTCATCTGCAAATGCTTGCAGTTTAAATTCTTTGTTTTTTATTTTTAGACCTTTTACATCTTTTTCTTTTTTAATTGTTCTAATTAAAGCTTCCAGTGTCATAATGAAAAGAAGTGGTGACAGTGGGCATCCCTGTCTGGTTCCTTTTTGAATTTGGAATTTATCTGTTAGTCCCTCATTTATCAGAATTGTGGCTTCCTGTTTTTGGTATATGGCCAAAATCACATTTATAAATTTTGGTCCTAAGTTCATGTATTTACTTTGTTGCAAGATAAATTCCCATTTTACATTGTCAAATGCCTTTTTGGCATCTAGAAACAATAATGCAACTTGCTTGGCACTGCGATCCTCATAATATTCTAACACGTCTAGAGTTGTTCTAATGTTGTTTTTAAGGTGTCTGTGGGGAAGAAATCCGTTTTGGTCTGTAGATATAAATTCATTAAGGATTTTTTTAATTCTTTCTGCAACAATTGCCATAAAGATTTTATAATCAACGTTGAGTAAAGAAATTGGTCTCTAGTTTCCTGGGTTCATAAGGTCACTTCCCACTTTGGGAATAATGGTTATCCTTGCTTCCTGCCATGTTCTGGGGATTTTAGCTTTGTCTAAGACATCATTAAATATTTTTAGCATTTTATTACCTAATATATCCTGTTGGGATTTGTAAATTTCTGCTGGCAGACCGTCTGGTCCTGGAGCTTTATCAGTTTTCTGCTCATTAATTGCCCAATGAACCTCTTCTATTGTTATTTCACGATTTAAAAGTTCTTTATCTTCGTCTGAGATTTCTATAAGTTCTGCATTCTTTAAGTATCTTATAATTTGGTCTTCTGTTGGGTATTTCTCTTCTGTATATAATTCCTTATAATATTTTTGTATAATCTGTCTTTTGTCTTCCTCTTGAAAACAAATCTCTCCTTGATCATTCCTTAGTTTAGTGACCCACCTCTTTTCTTTTTGTTTTTTCAATTTATAAGCTAACCAGCGCCCTGGTTTGTTTGCGTTTTCAAATTGGCATTGTTTAGTCATTTTTAGTTTCTGAGCTAGCTCTTCTTTCTCTATTAAATTTATTTTATGTTTAATTAAATCCATTGATGATTTAAGTTGTTTTTCCTGTGGTGCAATTTGTAATTTCCCCTCCAATTCCTTATATTCCTGTTCTAGTCTTTTTCTTTGTTGTTTTTTTTCCTTATTTCTCCTAGCCATGTATTTAATTGCTACTCCTCTTATTGCTGCTTTAGCTGTATCCTAATTATTTTGTGGAGAAGTATCTTCCTCTTTATTCTCTTGAAAGAAAAATTCTAGTTCTTTTGTTAACATCTTGTTAAATGCTTCCTTTTTTAAGATCGACCTTTGGAGCATCCATCCCATTGCCTGTTGTTGTCCTTTCCATCTAAGTCTAATCATGCTGTGGTCAGCCAATATATTTGGCTCAATAGTTATATCTTGTATTTCTGAATTTAATTTTTTAGTCATCCACATCATGTCAAGTCTTGACCATGACTGGTGTCTGTTAGAGTAATATGTAAACTGTTTCTTCCTTACATTTCTTTCTCTCCACGCATCACTAATATTAAACTCTTCAGTCAGATCAAAAAATATTTTGGGTAACTTTTTTTTCCTTTCTAAATTAATATTATTTCCTTTGTAATCCATTTATTTGTCTATAACGGCGTTAAAGTCTCCTATAATACACAGTTCTTCGTATTGCAGTTCTTTAAGTTTATTGTACAACCTCCAAAAGAATGATTCTTGTGGGCTGTTTGGAGCATAAATTACAGCTAATAAAATTTTCCTGTTTCTCAATTCAATTTCAACCATCAGTGTCCTGCCCTCCTTTTCTGTATATATTTCAGTAGTTGGAATCCACTCTTTTATGTAGAGAACTACTCCTCTTTTTTTTAATATCTAGAGCGGAAAAGGCTTTCCCTAGTTTTTATTTCTAAAGGTGTTTCTGTTTTTTGGGCAATATGTACTTCCTGTAGAGCTATAATATCTGCCTTTTGTGCCTGTAAGTTTTTTAAAAGTTTTTTTTCCTTTTTACTGGAGAATTCAGGCCATTAATATTCAGTGATATCAAATCACAAAGGTTTATATTTTCATTAGTTTCTTTGTCTGGTGCTTCTTGTAATTCTAGTTTCTTTGGGCTCTTTACTTTCCTCTGGAAGTTCCCCTTTCCATTCTTTTCCATCTTTATTATCTATTATGGTCCTTCTGTGTTTACTGCTGCTATTTTCCTCCCTCGGTCCCCCTCTTTTCCTGAGTTTTCCCCTCAACTTCCTCTTCCCTGGCTAATTGTTGGTCGAAAAAAATCTCGGCTTTTTCAGGGGTGTCTAATTTATATTTCTTATCACGCCACGTCACCATAACACCTTCTGGGACTAACCATCTAAAGTTCACGTTATATTTTATCAGCTTTGTTGTCAAAAATTGGTATGGTCTCCTTAAATCTCTAACTCTCTTCAGGATTTGTTTTAAGACAGTTATTTGTTTGTTGGCGTATTCCAGTGGCTCGTCTCTTGATCTGTGTAAAATTTTGTCTCTGAGGGACTTCTTAACTAGTTTAATATGTACTTCTCTTGGTAAATTAAACCTCCTTGCATAATTTGTTTGAACTCTGTAGAGTTCATCTATTTCTTTCATCACCTCTTCCTTTTCCATCTCTAGCAGTTTAGCCAGTATATCAGCCATCAAGTCCCATAGGTTTTCTCCTTTTTCCTCTTTAACATTCTGTAATCTTAAATAATGGGCTGCTTTTTCTGATTCTAGATATATAATTGCCATTTCTAATTCTTTATTCTCTCTTCTATTTATAATTAGTTCATCTACTCTTTTTCCTCTCTATCCATCTTTGTCTCAATTTCTACTATCCTTTCTGATTTTTCCTCATCTCTTGTTGAAAGTTTCAAACTTTTCATCTATTTTTGTATTTTTTCTTTTAGTTCTGATCTTACTGTCCCTATCTCATTTTTCATGTCTTCATGATTTTTAATCATCATTTCTTGCATATTTAATAATAAACCTTGTAGGTCTTTTGAGGAGTTTGAGTGCTCTTTAGGGAGCATTTCATCTATTACCCTTTGTGTAGAAGGGCTCATCACAGCTGTTGTGGTTATTGTTTGAGTAGGTATTTTCCTGGCAGTGCCAGTTTTGGAGCCACTTGCAGTACTTGTCATGTTTAGAAATTTTCCCACAATTTTCCCCAGAATGTTATTCTTAATCTTAATCCACCTCTTCAGTTTAATCCTCCCCCTCTCAAATTTCTTCTCCCCCCCAACACTCTCCCTCTTATCATTAATTGTACATATATATTATCTAAACTAGAGCTATTGTCTAAGCATTTTCTAGACCAATTAAATTGTCTAAATATATTATCTAGGCTGATCACAGTTTTTTCTCTATTAAATAAACAATTTCAAAAGTTCAGTAGTTCAATAATTCTATACAGTACTCTGTTCTGTAAATTAGTTAAAGTAATGAATTGATTAATTAATTAGCTAATTATTTTCTATTTTTAAATTTTAAAGAAGAGGTAGAGTAAGGAAGGGGATCGGGAAAAGGAGAGGGGTTGCTAAAAAAGGTGAGCAGAGAAGAGAGAAAGTTAAAGAAAGAAAGGCAATAAATCCCTGTTCAGTTCATTCATTGTAAAGTGTGACTTTATAGTTTCTATCGGGTCTTCTCCCCCCTTTTTCCTTCTTCCTCGGTAGGTGTCTCTCTTCTGGGTCTCGTAGTCTGTCTAGAATTTGCTGTATCACCCACCAAGCTTAAGTTATTCAGTTCCGTAGATTCCTTTTTTTTTTGTTAGTCTCACCACTATTTCCAATGTTTACTCCGATTCCGCTTCGAAAAATAAGAAGCAATTTCCCCCTCCATTGCCACTTAGATCGTTACTTTCACTTATCCGTAGTCTGTATCCCAAAATCTAATTTGTCCTTATGTCCACAGCGTCTGTTTTAAATCAACTCCGCTGCTAATCTTTAATCCAATAGGGGGAACAAACACAGTTCTCAATTCTACCAAAGTCCGATCCAAAAACCACACCAGATCTTCGTTGGACAGTGGATTGTTCTTTAATCGTCTCCTCCTTCTAACGTTTGGGTCTACAGTTTTCCTCCGATCTCTCTGCTCGCAATGTGTCTTGCCACTCTGCCACCCTCCTTAATCAGAACAATTTCCTTTCTTTCCAAATGTTTTAAGTTCCTATTATTGCGCCTCTGTTTTCCACAATAAATTTAAAACGTTTATCAGTTGTTTCTTTTGGCTCGCAAAGCTATATCTTCGTTCCGCTTGCTCACCACTAGTGATGTCGGCTGTCAGCGCTCAAGGGTGGCCATTACCGGTCTCCTGCTCCTTCGTCCGCTCGTGTCTGGTTCACCCCAATTCCACCCCGAACCGCCGTCTGTGGCTTCTCTGTGGGGACCCCACTCCTTTGGGAACTCTCCAAGCTCCCTTTGGACTCCATAGAGCCCCTGTGAAATGAGGATGAAGGTCGGTGCTCCGCAGAGTCCTCTGCCTGCACGTCCCTTCTCTCTGACAGCCAACTGGAAGTCCCTCCATCCATTGTTCTTGTTTGTCTTCTGGTGCTTTGGAAAATACATTGCCCCCCCCTTTCTGGCAGCCCCTTAAAACCCTGTTGCCTACCACAGTCTTGAGGAAAGCATGTGGGCCATTTCCTCCTTTCAGTGGTCCATGAAAGTACATCTATATTATGTAGATAATAAAGTCAAAAAATGGTGAACAACATTTTTACAGAATTATAAAATTGAGGCTAGGTGTGACAAGGAATGGCTGGGAGGGGAGGGGCCAGGTGAGGCACCCCTTGACATGAGTGACATTGAGTTGGCCACACCTACCCAGTCAGACGACCACCAAGCTATGCCAGCCAGTCACATGACCACCAAGCCATGCCCAACCAGCAAGCCACACCCACCCAGTCACATGACCACCAAGCCACACCCACAAATTAAGCCACACCCACAGAACCGGTTGTTAAGAAATTTGAATCCCACCCCTGGTTAAAGTATAAAGATAAAGAAATTTTGGTGCTGAAACAAGTACCAAGAAGAGTAAGAGAGATGAGAAGAGAATACCGTTTTTTGACCAAAGAGTTACTTAAAAGAGGAGTAAATTACAGATGGCTGATACCAGAAGGTCTCTTGTTCACTTGGCAGGAACAAAGACACAGAACTGACACGGTTGAAAAAGCGGAGCTATTCTACCTAGAATATCTCAGAGGAAAGGAGGAAGATACAAGAAAAGAAGAGTCTCTGATTGAATTCCAAGAGGAGTGTATAGCAGCAATTGAAAAAGAAAAAGAAGAAGGTGCAGTAGGTGGTGCACCCAGAGAGCAACGAGAAGTAAGATCCACTAGAGCAACAAAACCCTCTTATAAAGTCTAAAATGGATGAGAGAAAATTGATTATGATGAACATAAATGGACATAATTTAGCTACCAACAGAAGGAAAGTATTTCATAAATTAGAGAAATTAAAGTTTGATATAATCTGTCTACAAGAAGTACATATTAAAAAACAACATGAATACATAGTGAAACAAAAAAAGTTAGGAAAATTATTCACGTCACTGGCACAATGTAAAAAAAGAGGTGTGGTCTTAGAGATACAATTCCAGCAGAACCAATTTATACAGATGATGATGGAAGGATTTTGATGGTGGAAATAATGGACAATAATGTAAAAACACTTTTAATAGCAATTTATGCTCCAAATGATAATCAAGAAGAATTTTACAGGAAATTGCATATGAAAATAATTGAACTGGACTATGTTAATGTCTGTATGATGGGAGATTTCAATGGAATAATTAATGAGCAACTGGAGAATAAAGCACAGAAATCAACAAAGAAAACTAGAAAGACACTACCAAAATCCTTTTTTCGAATGATAGAGGAAATAAATTTAAAAGATGCATGGATAGAGAGAAATGTGGAAATTAAGCAATATACTTTCTATTCAAATAGGCATGCATCATGGTCCAGAATAGATATGATATGGATATCAGCAGATTTATTTTCTAATATATGAGAAATTGAAATAGAAGCAAGTACTTGGGCAGACCATAATCCATGACAGTTACTTGAAAGGACAAAAGAGGAGATCTAGATGGACCTTAAACAATAATCGTATTAAAGGAAAAGACTTCAAACAGAAAATTGAGAGGAGAATTAGTTTTCTTTTTAAAGAAAATAAAAAGAGGATACACGTTACAGAATCTCTGGGACACGATGAAGGCCTACACAAGAGGTTTGATAATAGAATATACAAAAAGAAGAAATATAAAACAGAAAAAGACTTTTAAAACACTGGAAGATGACTACAAGAAACTGGAAAAGAATTACAGAAATCTCCGCAAAAAAAAAAGCATTAAAATTAAAATGGACATAACTAAACATAAAATGGGATTAATGGAAAAAGAAGAGCTAGCACAAAAGATGAAAAATGCTAAACAGAACTATTTTGAAGATGCAAATAAACCAGGAAGATGGTTAGCTTATAAACTGAGAAAGGAAAGAGAATCAAGAAGGATTAGCCACTTAATAGATGAAGAAGGACATGTCTGCTATGGAAGTGAAGAGAAGAAAAGAATCATACAAGACTATTATGGAAAATTGTATTATCAAGAGAATATTCAAGAAGAAAAAATTAAGCAATATTTACAGAAAGCAAAATTACCACAGATACCCAAAGACATTGAAATAATGTTAGAAGGGAACATAACAATGATGGAATTAACAGAAACCTTAAAGAAGGGGGAAGTCGGGTTGAGCCTTCTCGAGAACGGGCGGCGGTTTGTGATCGTCCACGACCGCAGCCTGGCTCTGCGTCGGAAAGCCCCGATCCTGCAAGGTTTCGGGGCTGAAGCTGCCTCGTTGGGGCGGGGAGAAAGGGAAATCTGCCAGCCAGAGTGAGGGGAGCTGCATCTCTCCCTTTGGGTCTGGTCTTTTCCCTCGAAGACGTTAGAAGTGGTGGTCAAAAATGGCCACCTCGAAGAGAAGGTCTCAACGGGATTAAGATTGGTGCAGGAGGAAAGAGAGAAGTCGACAGCAGAGGAACCGGGAGTCGGATGGTAAGATCAAGGCACCCGGGATTAAGATAAAGATGAATTTTTAAAAAAAAACAGAAGCGGGCAGTTCCAAGTGAAGGAAAAATAAGTAAAATATTTTGACAGCTATAAGGGGCTTCGAACCGGGAAAGGAAGAAGCCAGCGTAAGAACTTAAGTTTGGGGCTCGGAAAACTTTGAATATCAAAATAAAAGGAAAGGGTTAAGACTCTGTGCAGAAAGTGCCACTTTGTGGAGAAAAATTGGAAGCTAAAGAAGAAAGAAACTATCTTGTTCCTTTGTGGATTGGAGTTGTTACATTTTAAAGAGACGCAAGACTCATAGAAAGTGAAAGCTTGAATACACAAAGACGGACTACTGGACTAATTGGTGATATTGATATAGACTCTGGACCTGGGTTAGGATCATAGAAAATTTAAAGCAGAAGAAATAAGAAAATAAAAATTTGGTGGCCATCCAAAGAATTAAAAATGGAGTTTAAAAGTATGAAAGAACTGCTACAGGAAGTGACTGAACTAACTTGGCTTGTTTCAGAAAACATGGGCATTCAAATGCTGAATAAAAGAAGAAGAAGGAGCTTGGAAAGGGAGGAGCCAGCACAAGAGAAAGCCATCTTAAAAAGACAATTATACAAGATTAATACAAAATAAAAGGGAAGGAAGGGTGGCTAAAAAAACGGAACCTAAGAAGTATCTAAAAAGGGAACATTTATGAAATAAGCATGTTAGGAAAGGTTCAGAAGGAAAGGAACAGAAGGGTAAAGAGAAGAGAGAGGATTCAAAACTGGATAGAGAAGGGGGAGAGCAGGATAAAAGGGAGGAGAGGGAGACAGCACAAGTGGAAAGCCATTTAAGAGGACAACTAACAAAAGATTAATACAAATAAAGGGAAAGGGAGGATGGTCAAAAAATGAAACTTAAGAAGGTAATTAAAAAGGGAACATCCATGAAATTAGGATGTTAGAAAGGTCAGAAGGATAGAGAGCAGAAAAGGAAAGAGAGAGAGAGGGATTCAAACTGGATAGAGAAGGGGATAGCTGGATAAAAGAGAGGAGAAGGAACAAGAAACAAGAACAAAAGATAGAGAGACACTGGGAATACATAATGAAGAAAGAAAACTTGTTTGCATAGAGATAATGGCTAATGTATTAAAAAGGGGGTTCTGCATGAAGAAATGGTAATAAGAATATATTGTAATTATAAAAGTGTAAAACAATAGGGGGTTACTGACAATTTTACTGGTAAAAGGTCACATTTTATTTCTTATTTACAAAAGAAAGGTAAATGATGATTAGATAAATTGAATTATTGAAATGATTTAGAAAAATGCCTAAAATGAGATTTGTCAACAACCAAGATTAGTATTTTTTATTATTCTTGGAACCATAAATAAATCTTAGGGGATATGTATTGCAGAACCTGATCGATTAGAGATATATTGTAAGGGAGCTTTTCTTTCTCCTTTTCTTTTTCTTTTTCTCTATCTTTCGTTTTAAAGGGAATGATTATGATTATGCTAATATATTAACCACTGAGGTGTCACTTTCAAAGTAGTAAAAGGGGGGCAAGTCTAGGGTTTTTTTTTCTCATTCTTTTTAGTGTTAAAATTTGTACGGATTTAGAATTATGGAGAGCCTTGGTAGCTCAGGCTGTTAAATGCCTGCTCTATGGAGAGCCTTGGTAGCTCAGGCTGTTAAATGCCTGCTCTTAAGATCCAGCTGCCTACAATTGTGTAGGCTCGAATCCCACCAGGCTCAAGGTTGACTCAGCCTTCCATCCTCTCAGGGTAGGTAAATTGAGGACCCAAGATTGTTGGGGGCAATTAGCTGACCTTGTAAAATGCCGCTAGTAATAAGCAGGCATATACAATGGAATGAAGGCTATTGCTGAGCACACTGGGTTGTATCCCAAAAATTGTAAGCACCTGAGTCTTGGAGAAGGGCATATAAATGTAATTAAAATAAAATAAAATAAAAATAATATCTTGATGAAAGAGGCAAATCTGACCGGACAAAGAAATTCTGTAAATGATAAAAGAGTATTAACAATGTGAAGATAATTAAAGGATAGATATGGATGAACTTTATCTTTTAATGATGGGCAAATATATTGTTATTTGTAAGATTTATAAATGAAGTTTTAAAATATATATATATATTTGCAATTAACTTGAAATGAACTGGGGGGTTATACAGATTGAGATTAAGATTTGAGATTAGGATTAATTTCTTTGACCCTTTGTCTGCTAAAATGGAATAGAAGTGAAGTCAAATGTTTAAAATGAATATAGATCTACTGTCATATTTGCATGTAAAAGTGACAACCCGGGAACATGCTGTCTACTGAAAAGAGCTGTTTTAAAAATTGTTAAAAATTGAATAAATTTGTTTAAAAACCTTAAAGAAGCAAAATACAGGGAAAGCACCAGGTCCAGATGGATTGCCAGCAGAATTTTATAAGACTTTTCAGGAAGTGTTGAATCTTCAATTATTATAAGTCATGAATGAAGTTATGTCAAAGAAGAGAATACCCAAAACATGGTCAGAAGCATATATTACACTTATACCGAAGAAAGACACAGATCCACAGCAAGTTAAAAACTATAGACCTATTTCCCTATTAAATTCAGACTATAAAATCTTTGCTTCAATTTTGGCAGAAAGATTGAAAAGATATTTAAATAATTTTATCCATGCTGATCAAAATGGATTTCTGCCAAAGAGACAAAGATAATATGAGAATAATCCTGTATACTTTGGAATATTATGAGGCACATCCTGAAAAGCAAATGGCTTTGATGTTTCTAGATGCTCAAAAAGCCTTTGATAATATGAGTTGGCGTTTTATGTTATTACAACTGGTACAAATGGGCTTTGGTAAAAATTTTATTCAAGCCATTGAAACGATATATCATAAACAAACCGCAAAGGTTATGATAAATGGAGAATTGACAGAGTCTATAGATATAAGAAAAGGGACTAGACAAGGTTGTCCACTGTCGCCTCTGCTGTTTGTGTTAACACTGGAAGTGTTGAATAGGAATATTAGAGACAAAAGAAATAAAAGGAATGAAAATTAAAAGGAAGAGTATAAATTGCAAGCTTTTTGCAGATGACCTGGTATTTATATTAGAGGATCCATTGGAAACAGCACCCAAATTAATAGAAAGGATAGAAGAATATGGAAAGGTAGCAGGTTTGAAAATTAATAAGGATAAAACAAAGATATTAACAAAGAATATGTTAGCAAGACAAAAGAAAGAGTTGGAAGAAGTCTTAGAAATTCAGGTCACAAATAAGGTTAAGTACTTAGGGATATATGTTACATATATATATTTATATTTATTCCAGACAATTCCAATTAGATTAGGGAACGAGTTTTTTGAAGATTTAAATAAAATTGTGTTGAAATATATTTGGCAGGGTAAGAAAGCGAGAATAAAACTTAAACTGTTACAAGATGCAAGAATAAGAGGAGGGTTCGCTTTGCCCAACTGGGAACTATATTATCAGGTGGCAAATTTGATGTGCATAAAGGAATGGATAACATTAAGGAACAGTAGACTATTGCCTTTAGAAGGACATGACCTGCTGTTGGGATGGCATGCTTTTCTTTGGTATAAGGGAACTAAAACACAAGGGTACTTTAGAAGACATTATATTCGAGAGGCTTTGTTTTTAAATTGGGAGAAGATAAAAAAGCAATATTACTTAAAAATTCCATTATGGATAACTACTATTGAAGCTTTTTCTTATCCAATAATATATAAAAAGGAACAAACAATTAGATATGGTGAGATACTGAATGAAAAGGGTGAACTTAAATCTATGCAAGCGTTGGAAGAACAAGGTGTAAAAATGAATTGGTTTTCATATTTGCAAATACAATCTAGATTTGATGAAGATATTAAATTAGAAGGTATTTATGATGTTGACTGGTTTAGATAAAATTTTGATAGGTACTGATGAAAATGTAATTACAAAACTTTATGGACATTTGTTAGAATTCAAATTGGAGGAGGAGCAAGTTAAAGAAACAATTGCTTGGGGGGAAAATTTTGGATATGGGATTGATTTAGAGAAATGGCAAAAATTATGGTCTCAGAATTACAAAATGATGTCAATTGCTTATAAAGAAAATCTGTATAAGGTGTTTTACAGGTGGCACTTACCCCCGATGAGAATTGCGAGAATGTTTAAGAATAAATCGGATAAATGTTGGAAATGTCATCAGATACCTGGCTCGTATTACCATATGTAATGTTGATTGAGAGTGTGGTGGCTCAGCAATTTCCGCTTTTCCTGGAGGAAGCGGACTACCTGGATCCGTACCAATCGGGCTTTCGACCAGGGTATAGCACGGAGACGGCATTGGTCGCACTGATGGATGATCTCCGGAGGGCTCGGGACAGGGGTTTTTCCTCTGTCCTGGTCCTGTTAGATCTCTCAGCGGCTTTTGATACCATCGACCATGGTATCTTATTGCGGCGTCTCGGGGGGTTGGGAGTGGGAGGCACTGTGTTGCAGTGGTTCGCCTCCTTCCTCTCAGGATGCTCGCAATCAGTGTTGGCAGGGGGGCAGAGGTCGACTCCAAGGGCTCTCACTTGTGGGGTCCCTCAGGGGTCTGTCCTCTTGCCCCTTCTGTTCAACATCTATATGAAACGGCTGGGTGAGATCATCCGCGGCTTTGGGGTGAAGTATCATCAGTATGCTGATGATATGCAGTTATACATCTCCACCCCAGGCCACATCAGTGATGCCCTCTCCATGATGTCCTGTTGTTTGGATGCGGTACGGATCTGGATGGACAGTAACATGCTTCGGCTCAATGGCTGTGCATACAGACATCTCGACCCAGTCAGAGATTCCATCTTTGGTCATGGGGAGAGGTGTTGCCCCATACAGAACATCCTCCTGGACTCACGGCTCAGGCTGGAGGAGCAGGTGGGAGCGTGGCCAGGGGCCTTTGCCCAGGTCGGCTGGTTCGCCAGTTACGCCATATCTGGACCGAGATGCCCTGCACACGGTCACTCAGGCACTTGTCACCTCGCGGCTCGACTACTGCACGCTCTCTATCTAGGACTGCCTTGCATACCATCCGGAGGCTTCAGCTGGTGCAAATGCTGCCGCGGGTTGTGATGGGAGCTTCCGGTTCTCCCATGTTACGCCCCTCCTGCGTGGTTTGCATTGGTTGCGGTTGCCCTCCGAATGGGGTTCAAGGTTTTGGTATTGACATTCAAAGTCCTCGAGACATGGGTCGGCTATCTCGGAGGCGTCTACTGCCGGCATGAATACCAACTGCCCTGGATGCACAGGCAGGGACTCCTCGGCGTGCCGTCTGCGACTCAATGTCTCTTGGCGGTGACGCAGGGGAGGGCCTACTCTGTGGTGGCTCCCGCCCTATGGAATCAGCTACCTCTGGGACTCCGCCTGGCCCCTGACCTTCGCACCTTCCGCCACGACCTGAAAACTTGGCTTTTTGAGCAGGCTGCGCTGTGCTGACTCCTCTTGGGGAGGGGGTTGTTTTATAATTTGTTTTAGTAATTTGGCTTGTTGGGTTTAATCCTATTTTAGGTAATTATTTATTGTGTTGGTTTTAATTGTGAGCCGCCCCGAGTCCATTCAGGAGAGGGGCGCATAATCAAATAAATAAATAAATAAATAAATAAATAAATAAATATGTGGTGGACGTGTTCGGACATAAAAAGATATTGGACTAAAATCCACACGTGATTGGAAAAAATGATAAAACAACATATAGACTTTAAACCAGAAATCTTTTTATTGGGAATTATACCGGAAATGTACAATAAATAATTGAAATATTTGATTGTAAATGTGTTGACAGCGGCTAGGATTGTATTTGCTAAGAATTGGAAAAATGATAAAATACCTATGCAGGAGGAAGTTATTAAGAAAATTATGGATTGTGCTGAAATGAGTAAATTGACATTTGAAATTAGAGAACAAGAAGATAAACAATTTTACATGATATAGGATTTGTTTTATCAATGGTTGGATAAAAAGACATGGTAATGTAATTCATCAGGAAATCTTATAATAGAAGTTTAATAGATTGATATAAAATACAATATAAATATATATAACCATTGGATGAAAGTATAATATAAACTTTATAACAAAATTGAGAATATCTCGTATAAATGATGGAATAAATAGTTTAGTCATGAATGATTAATAACTGATAAATATATAAGCATATGTTAGATTGACAATGTGAGAATCTATATAAACTGTGAGTGATGACTATGAAAGGATAGCACAAAAGAGTTGTAACCAACTGACACACTGTATGTATATAAAATGGAAGATGGTTTTATGTTTTTTATGTTTTGTCTGTACTTGTTTGTCTTAAAAAATAAAAATCTTAAAAAAAAAAAACACTTTAAGCTTTAAAAACATCCTGCCTCTTCACTTGATCCATGACTTAACAGCAGGGGCGGCAGAAAGTGAGGAGAAAGGTAGGGTGCATTGGGGTGGTGGTGGAAATCTTTGGAGATCTGGAAAGGCAGGGCTGGCAGAAAGTTAGGAGGAAGGTAGGGCATGATGGGGGGTGAATCTACAGAGGTCTGAGAAGGCAGGGATGGCAGAAAGTTAGGAGAAATGAAACTAATCTCTATAAATATAAATGGACTAAATTCAGCTACTAAAAGGAAAAAGACATTCCATAAACTAGAAAAACTGAAGATGAACATAATTTCTTTACAAGAAGTGCATATCAAAAAACAGTATGCATATCAGGGTTCCGGCAGTTACTCCAATTAAATCATGAGCCTTGAGCCACACTCCCAAAACTAAAGAGGATTTATTTGAAGGTAACATTCTACGCCCGGCACTAATCTGGGTGTAGCCAACTCTGAGATACGTAATTCACTGTCACCCTTGATCCTGCTTTTTCCCCCACCCCTCTGGGTGTATCACCCAATGAAAAAACGTCCATAGCCAAGAGTCATCAATCATGCTCTCCAATTAGATTTTTTCACGGCAGAAGTTTCAGCCATCTAATCAGTCTTAAAAGAAAATATAAATGGCATGTACTTTCAATTTCACACTGTTGCCTGCTCTTTGAAACTCCCCCCCCTTCTTTCTGTTGTCAACTATAAAACGTGTATACAAAATGTTTTATGAGTTGACATTCGGCTTCCCTCACTTCTTGAAGGTGATCTGTACAACACACACAAAATCAGTTTGATTGCAGATATGGAAGCTTATGCTCACGAACCCTCCCCAGGTTTTTCTGCGTGGAACTTTGCTACAAGGCGATCGGCTTGGACGTTCCTACTCTTTACCCATGATGCCTCTGATTATGGGTAGCCCTTCCACTTTATTAAATATTGGAGTTGTCTCCTGTGCCACCTCAAATCAAGGATTCGCTGCACCTCATAATGGGTTTGGCCTCCTATGACCACGGGATCTGGGGGCTCATGAGGTAGGGGCCTCAGCGTTGATCCGACCACGGGTTTTAATAGGCTACTATGGAATACCAGGTGTATTTTCCCTAACAATCGGGGCAACTTCAATTGCACCAGGACTGGGTTGATGATCTTTACTATGGGGAATGGTCCCATGAACTTTGGCCCCAATTTCTTGCTAGGGAGTCTTAACCTCAGATATTTGGTGAAGAGATAGACCTTCTCCCCCAACTGGAATGGTCATTTTGGGGTTCGGTGTTTGTCTGCCTGTCTCTTATAGGTCTGTGCCACTTTTGCCAGTGCTTTTTTGACATTCTCCCAAATTGCTTTCAGCGTTGACTTCCAATCAGTCAGGCTGACTGAGGAAGGGGGGGGTCCCTTGGATACTCAGACATTGGGACGAAGTCCATGCTGCTCACTACCTTGAAGGGAGTTAGTCCTGTGCTACTGTGAACAGCATTATTGTACGCAACCTTCACAAAAGGCAGGAGGTCCACCCAATTGGACTGCTGATAATTCATGTAGCACCTGACTTCTGGTTTGCTCGTCGTTGAAGTCGAAGCGGAATCCACAATTGTGCGTGGTTTTGCTTCGAGCTAACTTGCTGGAGGGTCCCAATCAAAACCAGAACCACCCTGGTGGGGTGGTGAAGAAAGGGAGAATCGCCTGGAGGGTTGAGGGGAGCCGCAACTCCCCTCCCTGACAGGAAAAACCCTTTCCAAAGGCAAGCGGTAGTGGTGGTCCTAAAATGGCCACCATGAAGAATAAGAACAGCCCAGGAAACTAAGACTGTGCTGGAGAGGAGAAGTAGCAAGCAGAGTGTGAACCAGGCAAAATGCATGGATTTTGAGGTACCCTGGTATTAAAAATAAAGGACTATATTGGAGGAAAGTGTGTGGAAGCTGTGACCAAAGAAAGTGAGAAGGAAATTGGACTTTATAAAATTGGCTTGAATTATTGTATTGGATTAATTTGGAGGAGAAAATTTAAAGGAAAATATTTGAACACAACAAAGGTTTAGAAATTAAACTGGACAACTATTGGATTATGGGCACTTAATAGGCATAACTAATGCTGAAATTGAGTGTGTTGAAATGAAAAGAAATAATAGCTAATGATTGAAATTAGCGAATTTAATAAAAGTACTATATTTAACAAAGAAAGTTAAAGTTAAGGAAGGAGTGAACTGTGGAAAAGGCTCAAAATCGCCACCTGATGGTACAGGAAAAACTTCAGTGACCTTTTTAAGAAAAAAAAGTGCTTGGTCTTTCTAAGAAATTGAACTTTGGAACTTAAAAGAAAGTAAAAGAAACTCTATTATAAAAAATAAAAACCCTGGAAAGTGACATTAGAATACTACAAAGGGGAAGATACTTGAAAATATTGACATAGAACCACCCGGTGATTGTGGGAAACAGTTGGGAAAGGGCCCACTTGAAGATTTGGAATAAAGACTTAAAGACATTGATTGTTGAAAATAAACTTAAAAGATACTGGCTGAAATAATATACTGGACTTTGGGACTGAATACGTCAGTTAGGGAAGAGGAAAGAAAAGGAAAAAAGAAGATACAATGGAGGAATTATTTGTTGAAACAAGATCGGATTTGCAGGATATAAGGGAAATGATGAAAATTAGATGTGAACTGTGTAATTACGTATTACAGAAATTAGAAATGGCGACCCAGCTTGTAGAAGAACAAAGTGAACCAGAGGGTGAGGAGCTTAACAAAGAAGAAGCCAGCTTTGAAGAACAAAGGGATAAATAATTATATAAGCGGGGGTGGGGAGAGGAATTAAAATTAAAAATGTGTGTATATAAGTCCTCGAAGTATTCTCTTACAATTTCTTTCTTTTTTTCCCGGGTCTGCTTCTATTTCCCCATTTTTATCTTCTAGTTGGTATATCACTCTTTTCTGGTCCTCTTTTCTCAACTTATATGCTAGCCACCTACCTGATCTATTTGCATATTCAAAATAGTTTTGTTTTATATATTGTAGTTTCTTGGTTAACTCCTCTTGTTCCAGTATATTAATCTCGTGTTTTGTCTGCACTAATTCATCTCTAATTTGTTCATTATCCGGGTTTCTCATTTGTCTATTCTCCAACTTTCCAATTTTTTTTATTAATTCATCCTGTTTTTCTCGTCTTTCCTTATTTCTATTTGCTATATATGCAATATATTTGCTATATATGCTATATAAGTAGGTTTTAGTCGTGTCCCATAGGTTCTGCAATGAGGTATCTTCCTTTTTATTGATGTTATAAAAATTAATTAATTCCTCCCTCATTTTCTGCATATATTTTTCTTCCTTTAATACTGGTGTCTTCAACATCCATCTCTGTCCTTTCAATATCCGTTCTTTCCAAATTATTAACATTGGGTTATGGTCTGCCCATATATTTGTTAAAATTTTTATATCTTGGATTTCCCTATTTAATTCACTATTTGCCCATATCATGTCTATCCTCGACCATGATTTGTGTGGACTGGAGTAGAAAGTATACTGTGCGGCTCCTGGGTTTCTTTTTCTCCATAAATCTTCCAATCCAAATTCTTCCACCATTTCAAAAAATATTTTGGGTAGAGTATTTTGCTTTTGGTATTGTTTTTGTCCGCATTTATAGTCCTGTTTGTTATTAATTATTGCGTTACAGTCCCCCATTAGACAAATTCTTGTATTACCACTTTCTATCAGTTTCTCATATAGATTTTTATAAAGCTCCTTTTGGTTCTTATTTGGTGCATATATCCCCACTAATAAAGTTTTTTTTATTATATATCTCCACCTCTACCATTAATATTCTTCCTGTCGTATCCTTATAAATTAATTTTGCTGTAATGTCCTCCTTTATGTATAATACCACCCCTCTCTTTTTCTCCCCTGCCAAAGCTGTAAATACCTTCCCCAATTTCTTGTTTTGTAGAAATCTCTGATCTTGTTCCCTTATATGGACTTCTTGGAGGCATATTATATCCAATTTTTGTTTTTCTAATTTAGCAAATATTTTTTTCCTTTTAATTTGGTTGTTCAACCCATTAATATTTATGGATATCAGTTTTATTCCCTTTTCCATTTATTCCTTTTCTTTCTGCCCTTTACTACGTTTTACCTACTGTCTGATTTCTAGTTTTCACTCCCGTTTCCTCCCTTCTCCCTTCTTCCCTAACAGGTGTTTCTTTGTCCCCCTCTGTCCCCTCCCCTCTCTCCCCTCCTCTAATACTAATTTGTAGGTCTTCTTGGCTTGTGTTTCGTGATTCTCCTCTGCTACTTAATTCTTCCTCTGATCCTCCTAACTGTTCGAAAAATCTTTGGGCCTTAGTTAGGTTATCTATCCTTACTCTTTTCCCTTCCCACTTCACTAAAACTCCTTCGGGGTCATTCCATCTACAGGATATATTCTTTTTATTTAAGTAATTTGTGAGAAATCGGTATTCTTTTCTTTGTTCCCAAACCCTTCTTGGTATCTGTTTTAGGACGATGATTTGCCTTCCCTTGTAGTTTATAATTTCCTCCCTTGTCAATCTATATATTATATCTTTAATTCGTTTTCTTGCAAACCTGACATGGACTTCTCGAGGAAGCCCATGTCGTCTCACATAACTCGTAAAGACCCTATACGCCTCATCTTGCGGGAACGCCTCCTGCCAGCATCATTTTCCGATCGCCCTGTTCACTCTCATAGGAGGGGCCTCCGTGGGGTACCGTCGGTCAGGCAGTGTCGGCTGGCGGTTCCCAGGGCTAGGGCCTTCTCTGTGGGAGCACCTGCCCTTTGGAACCAGCTCCCCGTGGATCTCCATTTGGCCCCTGACCTTCGCTCCTTCCGCCGGGACCTGAAGACTTGGTTGTTTCAACAGGCCGGCCTGGAATGACCCTGGGGGGCGTGGGTTGATGGTTTTAAATTTTTAATTTTTAATTGTATTCGGCTTGTTTATTTGTTTAATTCTTTTTATTGTAAACTTCTTCTGTTTTAATGTTCGCCCTGAGTCCTTAGGGAGTAGGGTGGCATACAAGTCGAATAAATAAATAAATAAATCTAGCTCTTGAAACATCTCGGTTCTGTCTCTTTTTAATAGGGTCGCTAACATTTCTGCCATAACTAAGATCAAGTTTTCCTCTCTTTCTTTCTTGATGTTAGGGAATTCGTAAGTAATATGAGGCTCATCATTTCTAGAAAGGTTAGGTCTCATTTGTCTTCCCTATGTTGATCCTTCATTTTTGTTTCTATATTTATTTATTTATTTATTTATTTGAACTTGTATGCCACCCCATCTCCAAGACTCGGGCGGCTCACAACTAAAAACACAGAACAATAAATATTTAAAACCATTAAAACAAAGACAAGCCCAAATAAAAAAAACATGCGATAATAAACATTAAAACCATCCCTCCCCAGGGGGGTCACAGCCCGGGTTGTCGAATAACCAGGTCTTTAATTCACGGCGGAAGGTGCGGAGATCAGGGGCCAGACGGAGCTCCAGAGGCAGTTGATTCCAGAGGTCGGGGTCGCGACAGAAAAGGCTCTCATCGGGGAGTCACCAGCCGGCATTGACCTGCTGATGGGACCCTGAGGAGTCCTTGCCTATGAGCTCGCACAGGGCGGCCGGCACTAGCTATCGGAAGAAGACGCCCCTCAAATATTGAGGACCCATGTCATGTAGGACTTTGAATGTCAAAACTAAAACCTTGAATCTCACCCGGAGCGCAATCGGAAGCCAATGCAGACCGCGCAGGAGGGGGGTAATATGGGAGAACTGGGTAACTCCCATCACCACCCATGCGGCCGCATTCTGCACCAGCTGCAATCTCCGGATGGTATGCAAGGGCAGTCCTAAATAGAGAGCGTTGCAGTAGTCGAGTCTTGAGATGACAAGGGCATGAGTAACTCTGCGCAGGGCGTCCCGGTTCAGAAAAGGGTGAAGTTGTCAAACAAGACGGAGCTGGGCAAAGGCCCCCTGGCGATGGCCCCCACCTGCTCCTCCAACCGGAGCAGTGCATCCAGGAGGACCCCCAGATTCCGCGCCCTATCCACAGGGGGCAACACCTCTCCCCCTATGGCCAAAGATGGACAATCTTGACTGGGCTGAGACGCCGGTATGCAGAGCCACTCAGTCTTGGCCGGGTTGAGTCGGAGCATGTTCCTACTCATCCAGATCTGTACCGCATCCAAACACTGGGACATCAGGGAGAGGGCATCGCTGATCTGGTTTGGGGTGGAATGTACAGCTGAGTGTCATCAGCATACTGATGGAATCTCACCCCAAAACCACGGATGATCTCACCCAGCGTTTCATGTAGATGTTAAATAAGAGGGGAAAGGACCGACCCCTTCACAAGAGAGAGCCTTGGGGTCAACCAACCCCTCCCACCAACACCGATTGCGACGCCCGAGAGGTAGGAGGAGAACCACTGAAGAACAGTGCCCCCCACTCCCAACCCCCCGAGGCGACGCAAAGGATACCATGGTCGATGGTATCGAAAGCCGCTGAGAGGTCCAATAGGACCAGGACAGAGGAAAAACCCCTGTCCCGGGCCCTCCAGAGATCATCCATCAGCGCGACCAATGCGGTCCGTGCTATAACCAGGTCGGAAGCCCGATTGGTACGGATCCAGGTAGTCCGCTTCACCCAGAAAAAGCGGAACCTGCTGAGCCACCACACTCTCAACAACCTTCGCCAAAAGCGAAGGTTGGAGACCGGACGAAAGTTGTCTAACACGGTCGGGTCAAGGCAGGCTCTTCAGGAGGGTCTCACCACCGCCTCCTTCAAGGCGGAGGGAAAGACACCCTCCTCAGTGAAGCGTTGACAACTGCCGGAGCCAACCGCAGGTGACCCCCTGGCGGCATAAGTCAGCCAGGAGGGACACGGGTCCAACAAACATGTGGTGGAACTCAGCCGCCGATAATCCTGTCCACTTCATCCTCGAGACAGGATCAAACTCATCCCAGATAACAGTGGCCAGACTACCTGCAACTCATTCCTCAGACCACTGCAAATCAGAGGACAACCCATCCGAAGCGCGAGCGATCTTATCCATCAGATATTGACCAAACTCCTCAGCCCTACCCCGCAACGGGTCCGGCCCTTCCTCAAACGAAGGAGGGAGGGGTAACCGAAACAGGGCCGCTGGGCGGTTATCTGCGGACGCCATGAGAGTGGAGAGATAAGACCTTCTCGCCTCCCATAGCTACCAGGTAAGTCCTAATGTAGGCTCTTAGCTGGGCACGATCGGATTGGGAACGGGTAGACCTCCACCTGCTCTCTAAACCCCTACGACGACGTTTCATCTTCCGGAGCTCCTCAGTATACCAGGAGCAAACCGGATCCATGACGTAAGGGGACGATGGGGACAACCCTGTCGAGGGCTTCTGACGCAGCCCGTTGCCAGGCCACTGCCAGATCCTCGGCAGAGCTGTGGGCAAGGGAAGAGGGAAAACCCAGTTCTGCCTGGAACCTTTCAGGGTCCATCAGGCGCCTGGGGCGGAACCACCTAAGTGGCTCCTCCTCCCAGCAGTGGGGGGCGGCCTGTGGAAGACCAGCCTAGGAGATAGTGATCAGACCATGGAACGGGCAAGACTACAGGAGTAAGCTTGCCCTCTGTCACTCTGCCACCGTCAGAGACAAAACTAGGTCAAGAGTATTCCCCCCTCAGAGTTGGGCCTTGAATCAACTGGGTCAGGCCCATGGCCTCCATAGAAGCCATGAAATCCTGGGCCAAACCCGAACCCCCCCCAGGGAAGGCAAATTGAAGTCCCCTAAGACCATAAGGTCCGGGAACTCCACCGCCACCCCAGAGAGGAGATCGAGAAGCCCAGGTAGGCCAGCTGCCACACAGCTGGGGAAAGGTATGTAAGCAGCAGACCCACCTGACCACTAGGCCCCCACCTCACGGAGGAGGGTCTCACTCCGCCTATCTCTGCAACAGAGACCTCCCTTGGAAACAGGGTCTCCCGAATAACCACGGCCCACCCCACCACCCTACCCTGGGCCGTGGTGGGCAAAACCGAAAACCTGGAAGGCACAGATCAACCAGAGGGACACCACCCTCCGGACCAAACCAGGTCTCGGTGATACAAGCCAGGTCCGCAGCCTCCTCCTCAATGATCTCACGGAGGAGGGAGGAGTTGTTAGCCACGGACCCGGCATTAAAATACACCAACCTAAGCCCAGGGATCCCAGTTCCGATGCCCCCTAGGGAGGAGGCCACAGGGTCGGAGCGGGCCACCGCACGAAGATGGCGGGTGCGCGCTCCCAACACATGATATGGCCCTGTGCCTTGACGTCTCCTGGCAATTCCAACCACCCTGGGAATCACGGTCCCCACCTCACACCTCGGAGCCCCGCTGGCCTCCAGCCCCCACCCCCCCTGACCGTGCACCAGGCTGCAAAAAGACCCCTCCACCCCCCTCCCTAACCCCTTAAGATGGCCCATTAAAAATTTTAAAACCTCCCCTTCCGAGATAGACATAATTTGAAACCCTTGTCATGCTATGCCCCTCTCGGAATAAAGAACCCGTCATCGAGGAGGGCTTTGACAATACAGCAGGCCATCTCAGGGACGGGGAAACACCCTGAGCGCCGCAGCTCAAGAGAAGAATAGATATATCCCATAGTGGTTATTGCTAGGAGAGATCAAGTCCAGGATAGATGGTAAAAAGTTCAGTTCACCGATGATCAATCAGTTCTAGAGCCAGAAAACAACGGGAACCTTTTGACCCAGGTGGCATTCTCACTACCCACGGGAAATAAGTCCCGCAAACTCTGACATAGTTCAAACTCCTCTCTCTCACAGAGGAGGACAGTCATCAGGGTAGCTCTAGACAAGGGGGCCCAAACACCGCTGATCTCTCACCTCAGCGGTATTGGACAACATGGCATGCTCCCACCATACCATGTAGTCCCCAGGCAAACTGAAACAATTGGGGGGGAGGAAAGATGGTCCAGGCATGGTAGATGGTCACTAAGGGCCCGATGTCTCCACCAGAAAATCGCCTCTACTTGCGTCCTCCAGTATGAGTTGTGTCAGGCGGGTGAACTACAGGTGCAGAAACCGAGGCCACCAAGGCCACCAAGACCATAGGGCCACAGGCGCCACACCCTCGCCATCGCGCCAGGGCGCCAGCCAGGAAAAGTCCCGGACCGGCGACACTGTCGCAACCACAAACTCCACAGGACAGAAAAGCATCCTGGGTCGGACAGTGGACCTCCCAGCGAGCCGTGCAAGCCGTAGAGCAGCCGCTGTTGACATTCCGGCCCAGCAGAGACAACCCGGGTCGGGCGGCAGGCTTCCAGCGCAACAGCTTCTGGCGCAGACAGCGTAGGCCATGTAACCACGACCTCCAGGCGCAGACGCTGACCCCAGGCTCCAGGCTCCAGGCTCCAGACACAGGAACTAGCCCCAGGCTATATCCTCTACTTTCTTCCCTGTTTGATCTACTTGTTTGGTAATTACTGCAATCCTTTCTTCATTCGTCTTTGTCACTTCCTGCAATTGTCCTATTTTCCCATCTAGATTTTTTATTTCGTTTTTCATCTCCCCCAGCTCATTTTTTAGTTCTGTTCTCATTATTTCTCTTTACTTTTTACTTTCTACGTGGTTATTCAACATAGTCTCTTGCAGTGTCAACATCATATTTTGGATTGCCTGGAGTGTATTCTGTACTGCCTGTGTGCCCGCTTGTGTGTTAGGTTTTTCTGGGCCTAACATCCCTTCTATCGTTCTTTGAGTAGAAGTCATTGTGGGGGTGGGCAGTGTTGCAGTTATTGTTGCTTTTTTCCCGCTTTGGTAATGGTGGTCGTTGTACTCGTCATTTCCTTTATAATTTTTTGCTGTTCTTTAAGTATTTTATTTATATTTCCCCACGTCACGTTTCTAATTACCATTTACCTAAACCTGCCCCCTTCTAGCAGTTTCAACTTAAATAAATTACCTATATATGTAACTATTTGATGTCCTTATTTATCCTATCTTATCTATCTTTATCTAATCTTATCTATTATCTTATCTTATCTTATAACCAAGACCCACCACGACTCTTAACATCAAGAGGAAAGTAGGGGGGGGGCGACGGGAGAGCTTAATTACATTTTCATTATATTCCTTAACTTACAATTCATTATTAAATACTCAATCATAGAGGTACAGAGAGCAGAAGGGTAGGGTATAGGTAGGTTATGAGTTTCCAAAGAGCAGAGTAAAACAATTCATTCAATACTATATCTGTTATCTCTCAGTCCAAAATATGTCTATATTACTAATCAACAGTTGTGTACCGCTTAATTATTTATATATCACACACTAACCTACTTTTATCAACTTCAGTGTCGGTTATTCCAATTCTGATCTCACTTATTTCTATTTCTGTTTTCCCTTCCGTTCCCCCTTTCTATTCCTTATCTTAAATATTTCAGTCCTTAATATCTGTGTAGTAAATTAATTTTAATAATATCCTCCTGTATATATATATCTAATGTATTAATCTCTATTTCACTGAAATAACCTTCTCTAACTTAAGTAATACTAATCTAAGAAGTTTTACAAATCTGGTTGTAGATATTCAGCGTGATGATCGTTCCACCGGTCTCAATGTCCGCCTCTTAAATTGCACTGTCACTCCACCAGTCTCTTCCTGCTGCAATCCTCTCAGTCCCGTCAAATCTCTTGTTGCTGGCGCTCTTCCTCCGTCGCTCTGTCACTCCTTCCCAAATTGTCCCTTCTCTTTCGATGGAAAATAATGTTCTCCGCGTGTTAATTTACCGTTATATCCTTCCAGTTATAGTACTGTTTGTTCATTCATCTCCCATCTCCAACATTCTACCACACACAATGGCCACCTCCACAATCACTCTGTCACTGCCCAGCGCATTTTTAACTTTCCCGTTCGCCGCTAAGTTTCTTGTGTTTCGCTGACGCTCCTCACCACACCGATTCCCTTCTGATTTTATAGATTGCTCTTTTACTCACAGTTCGTCCTTCATCCTTTCCTTCTCGTTTTCGGTCTCTTATCCTCTCGCTTTCACTTTGCCCTGGGTGTAAAAGCTAAAGTGCTGCCGCTCTGTTCCGCTTTCCCCCCTCTCCGCTTTGGGCTATCCTCACCGGGCTGTCCTCACCGATTGCTTTGTAATCCCTCACCAAACGCGATTGTTATTCTTCTCCAATCTGACTCCTTCTCTTTCCGCTCCCTTCTGATGGTACACTATCTTGCCTTCGGGTCAGCTCTCACCTGGGGAGCTGGCTTCTTCTGTTCCGGACTTCGGGCACTCTTCCTCTCCCCTGGGATCGCAACTCCCAGTCGGGTTCTGAGTGTTTCCTCCTCGCTAGGGTGTTCAAATCACGAATCCACCCTGCCATGAACAGCTGCCCATGAACAGAAAAGCTCGAGGTAGGAGAAGAGCTCAAATCTCCCTACCTCGCCATGGCGTGACATCACCAGAAAGTGGAATTAACTAAAATAGAAGAATATTTAAAGGAAGGAAATATCCATAAACTAGCCGATGATAAAAGAGAGATATTGAATAAAGAGATAACTATGAGTGAATTAAAAGAGGCGATTCAAAAACAAAAGAGTAATAAAACACCAGGCCCAGATGGATTCCCAAGCAAACTGGATAAAAATGTAGGAGTCATATTAAACAACACGTTCCTAGAAGTCTGCAATGAGGTACTATTAAAGGCTAAAATACCAAACTCTTGGAAAGAAGCATATATAACTCTTATCCCCAAAGAAGAAGCAAATATAAATCAAATTAAAAATTATAGACCAATATCACTCCTGAATACAGACTATAAAATCTTTTGACAATTATAGCACAAAGATTAAAAGGAATTCTCAGTGAAAAAATTAATACAGATCAAAATGGATTTCTACCGAAGAGACAGATTAGATATAATATAAGGACAGTAATAGACATATTAGAATACTACGAAAGCCACCCGGGGGACCAAATGGCACTGATTTTCTTGGATGCCCCAAAAGCCTTCAACAATTTAAATTAGGACTTTATGAAAATACAAATTAATAAGATGAATTTTGGAAGTAATTTTGAAAAAATGCTTAACGCGATATATGCGATATATGATAGCCAGAAGGCAAATGTACTGATAAATGGCGAAATCACCAAAGCATTCAATATAGAGAAAGGGGTCAGACAGGGTTGCCCATTGTCACCTCTGCTGTTCATCACAATATTAGAAACATTGTTAGACAGAATAAGGGGGAACAAGAATATAAAAGGAACTAAAATTAAGAATCAGGAATACAAAGTAAAGGCATTTGCGGATGACATGGTATTTGTGATAGAAGAACCAATGGAGACAGGCCCGTTACTAATGCAAGAAATAAACGAATTTGGGAAATTAGCAGGATTAAAGGTCAATAAGGGGAAAACTAAAATGTTAGTTAAAAACATAACAAACAATAAACAAAAAAAATTGGAAGAGACAATGGGATTACAAATAGTAAGTAAAATTAAATATTTAGGAATATGGATGAGGGCGAAAACAATAATGCTGTGGGATGATAATTACATGAAAATTCTGAAACAAATTAAAAAAGACTTGGATAATTGGAATAAAATGCAAATATCGCTCCTAGGAAGAATAGCAACGATCAAAATGAATATATTACCTAAAGTCAGACAATCCCAATATTGATAAACAAAAAATTCTTCACGGAATTGGATAAAATGGTGATGAAATTTATATGGGCGGGGAAAAAGGCAAGAATAAAGAAAAAATATTTACAAGATGATAGAGGCAGAGGTGGCTTTGGGCTCCTGGACTGGGAGATTTATTACAAGGCAACAATATCGGTGTGGATAAGGGACTGGGTTAAATTGGGAAATAAAAGAATTTTGAAATTAGAAGGGCATGACCTACAAACAGGGTGGCACTCATTTTTGTGGAATTTGACTGATAAAAAACAGATGTATTTTACTAGACATATAATATGCAAATCATTGATTAAAAATTGGTCTGACATTAGGAAGAAAAACTATACTAAAATACCAAGATGGTTTTCAACAATGGAGGCAACATTCCACCCCAACACAATGGATTTACATAAAAAACTCAAATATTACCAGATTCTAGATACAGAGGGGAGATTAAAAGCGAGACAGGAGCTGGAAACACAAGGAATAATGATAGACAATTGGGTTTATTTCATCAAATCAAAATGAGGTATAATAAAGATATAAAGGAGTACGGAATCGAGACAAAGACACAATTGAATAGATAAATTGATAAAGTATTTTGGGGCCAGAAGAAAACTGATATCTAAATTATATAATTTACTAACAGGAGACTAGAAGGAAGGAAGACAAGAGCAGGTTGATGCCAAGGGGCCAATGTTAGCATGGGAAAAACATGGGATATAGTTTGGATTTGAACGACTGGGAGGAGATTTGGGAAAAATGAGGAGGAGATTTGGGAGAAAAATTTGACATACACAAAATCGGTGGCATACAAAAATCAGTACAAAATGATGTACAGGTGGCATTTGGCACCTGCTAGACTAGCGAAATTATTTACAGCATCAAATCCCAAATGTTGGAAGTGTAAAGAGAAAATTGGCACTTACTTCCACGCGTGGTGGACATGTTCAAGAGCGAAGAAGTATTGGACTGAAGTAAAAAACTGGATTGAGGAAGTCACAAAATGTGAACTGGAGTGGAAACCAGAACTGTTCTTACTGGGAATGATTAAAGGAAACCTACCCCTCAAGGACAAGTACCTGATTACACACTTATTAACAGCTGCACGAATCTCCCTAGCCCAGAAATGGAAAGAATCTATAATGCCATCCATACAAACTGTAATTAGGAAAACATATGAATGTGTGGAAATGGAGAGATTAACACTCAAATTAAATGAAAAAGAGGACTCGGAGTATTACAAGATATGGGATAGATGGTATGACTGGGTGGAACAAAATGCAAAAAGAAGAACGAGGGAAAAGGGAAAAAGGAACCAGGAAAAAACAGGGCAGTGAAATGGACGGAAGGAGGTTATAGATGTGGTAATATAGTGATTTAGAAAGATATATAGAACAATTAAAATCACAACCTAAAGCAAACAAATTTATTTATTTATTTATTTATTTATTTATTTATTTATTTATTTATTCGACTTGTATGCCGCCCTACTCCCTAAGGACTCAGGGCGGCGAACATTAAAACAGAAGAAGTTTACAATAAAAAGAATTAAACAAATAAACAAGCCAAATACAGTTAAAATAAAACCCAACCCCCCCCGGGTCATTCCAGGCCGGCCCGTTGAAACAACCAAGTCTTCAGGTCCCGGTGGAAGGAGCGGAGGTCAGGGGCCAAACGGAGATCCACGGGGAGCTGATTCCAAAGGGCAGGTGCTCCCACAGAGAAGGCCCTAGCCCTGGGGACCGCCAGCCGACAATGCCTGACTGACGGCACCCCAAGGAGGCCCCTCCTATGAGAGCGAACAGGGCGATCGGAAAGTGATGCTGGCAGGAGGCGCCCGCAAGTACCCTGGACCCAAGCCATTAAGGGCTTTATAAGTTGTTACTAATACCTTGAAGGCGACCGAGAGGCAACCGCAACCAATGCAAGCCGCGCAGGAGGGGTGTAACATGGGAGTATCGGGATACCCCATCACAGCCCGCCGCGGCTGCATTCTGCACCAGCTGAAGCCTCCGGACCGTCCGCAAGGGGAGCCCCATGTAGAGAGCATTGCAGTAGTCGATTCTAGAGGTGACGAGCGCATGAGTAACCGTTCAAGGGCATCTCGTCCAAATAAGGGCGAAGCTGGCGAACCAGCCGAACCTGGGCAAAGCCCCCTGGCCACAGCTCCCACATGCTCCTCCAAACCGAGCTGTGAGTCCAGGAGGACACCCAGGTTTCTCGCCCTATCCACGGGGGGGCAACACCTCTCCCCCCATGACCAAAGATGGTACATCCAATAAAGACCGAGATGCCGGTAAGAACAGCCACTCAGTCTTGGTGGGGTTGAGCTGGAGCCTGTTACTACCCATCCAGACCCGTACCGCCTCCAGGCACCGGGACATCACGGAGAGAGCATCACTGATCTGGTCTGGGGTGGAGAAGCTGGGTATCATCAGCATACTGATGATACCTCACCCCAAAACCTCGGATGATCTCACCCAGCGGTTTCATGTAGATATTAAACAGGAGAGGCGAGAGGACAGACCCCTGAGGCACCCCACAAGTGAGGGGCCTCGGGGCCGACCTCTGCCCCCTGCCAACACCGACATGAAGGCCTGAGAGGAAGGAGGAGAACCAACGCAAAACGGTGCCCCCCACCCCCAATCCTCTAAGCCGCTGCAGAAGGATACCATGGTCGATGGTATCGAAAGCCGCTGAGAGATCTAAAGGACTAGGACAGAGGAAAACCCCTGTCCCGAGCCCTCCAGAGATCATCCATCAGTGCGACCAATGCTGTCTCCGTGCTGTGTCCGCCCTGAAGCCCACTGATACGGATCTAAATACTCAGTTTCCTCCAGGAACAAGGGAAGCTGCTGAACCACCACGCTCTCAACAACCTTCGCTAAAAAGCGAAGGTTGGAGACAGGACGATAGTTGTTCAAAATGGCCGGGTCCAAGGCAGGCTTCTTGAGGAGGGGCCTCACCACCGCCTCTTTCAAGGCGGCAGGAAAGACTCCCTCACTCAAGGAAGTTAACAACTGCCTGGAGCCAGCCGACGTAACCTCCCTGGAGGCATACACCAACCAGGAAGGACACGGGTCCAATAAACACGTGGTGGAAGACAGCCTCCGCATGATCCTGTCCACCTCATCGAGGGAGACCAGGTCAAACTCAACCCAGATAGGTTCCACCAGACTCATCGCCACCCCATCATCAGACCACTGCCAATCAGAGTCCAAGCCAGCACGAATTGAGCGACCTTATCCGCCAGATGTAAGCTAAATTCCTCTGCTCTGCCCTGCAACGGGTCATCCCCCCTCAATTGAAGGAGGGAGCGGGTCACCCAAACAGGGCAGCAGGGCGATCATCGGCGGACGCAATCAGAGCGAGAAGTAAGCACGCCTCGCGCCCTGATCGCTTCCAGATAGGTCCTGATATAGGCTCGCAACTGGACACGGTCGAATTCGAGTGGCTGGCCCTCCATCTGCTCTCCAGGCATCTTCTCCGCTGCTTTCATCCCCGAGCTCCTCGGAGAACCAGGGGCCCATCGGGTCTACGGCAGGGAAGAGGCCGCAAGGGGACAACCCGTCGAAGCGCCCGATGCCGCCCCGTTGCCAGGCGGCCAGTCGCGTCTCGGCCGAGCTGTGGTCGAGGGAGGCGGCAAGAACCCCAGCCGCCTGAAACCTTCCGGGTCCATTAGGCATCTGGGGCGGAACCATCGTATAGGCTCCTCATCCCAGCAGCGAGGGACAGCCAATTGAAAGACCAGCCGCAGGAGATAGTGATCTGTCCACGATAAAGGGAGGGTAGATGGAGAACCCTCCCCCAGATCACTACACCACTGCCCCGAGATAAAAACCAGGTCAAGTGTGTTCCCCCTCTCGTGGGTGGGTCCATGGATCACCTGGGTCAGGTTCATGGCTGCCATGGATGCCATGAACTCCTGAGCTAAACCCGACGCCCCCCCCAGCGACGGCAGGTTAAAGTCCCCCAGAACTATAAGCCTAGGGAACTCCACCGCCACCTCCGAGAGGACGCCGAGCAGCCGGCCGCCCACGCAGCTGGGGATAGGTACTAGCAGCAAACCCAGCCGACCACCAGGGCCCAATCTCACGAGGAGGGTCTCACACCCGCCCATCTGCGGGACAGTGACCTCCCTTGGAAACAGGGTCTCTCTAACAATTATGGCTACCCTCCGCCCCTTCCCTGGGCCCGAGACCGTACAGCACACGGAAGCCTGGGGGCACAAATCACACAGAGGGACACCTCTCCGGCCCACCCAGGTCTCCGTAATGCATGTCAGGTTCAGCAGCCTCCTCCTCCATGAGCTCACGGAGGAGGGATGACTTATTGGCTACGGACCTGGCATTCAGATATACCAGTCTGAGCCCAGAGACCACGTCTCCCAAGACCCCAGGGGAGCGGGAAGCGACCTGGGGTCAGAGCCGCCACCGCGACGTAAACATCGGGCGCCTCCTGGCACATAATTTGGCCCCTGTCCTCCCCCCTGCCATAACCGATCACCTGTCGATGGACAACCCGCCCTCTCCCTGTCAGATCCCGAGGCCCCCACCCTGCCCCCGGGACCAGAAGCCGCCTGGAAGAACTGTGTGGACCCACAATTCAATCACCCACCCCTTCCCTAACCCTTAAAACAACGAATTAAAAATTTAAAAGCTTCCCTTTATCCCAAATTTAAAATTTAGCCCTCTGGCGCCATGCCACCTCTCAGGATCCCAAGATCCGTCATTGAGGTAGGCTCTCGATAACCCAAAGGGCCACTCCAAAGACAGGGGAACAGTCTGGAGGGCCTGTAGCTCCAACGATGAGTAGGCTGGCATCGAATATCACATTTCAAGGGGGGAAAGAGGGCAAAACAGTCGGTTTGATATTACAACTTGCATAGATGGAAACATGCATAAAGGACCAGGCATCCAAGACCAAACCCAAACAGTCAAACAACCCCACCAACAAGCAGCTCTCTCACCGGTGCTAGGGCCAAGATTGAAATGGCCAAGCCACTGCTCTCCCACCGCAGCGGCTTATGGTGGGATGCTGATACAAACAAAAAACCCCATCCTCTCACAACAGGGGTGGGGTTCGTGCCCTCCATTGCCCTCCCACTGCAATGGGGAACAGCCAGGTCCAAAGGGGAGAAGAGGGTCTGAAAATGGAAAAAACAGAAGGGGAATAGTCATTGGTGGTAAGGTGACTTCCAAGACAGCCAGAAGGAGGGTTCAAGATATCACAAAAGGGCAAAAGCAGCAGCGCATGGAGGCAGGTAACCTGTGGTCTAGGAGTAGAATAAAATAGGTGCAGCCAAGTCCGGAGAACAAGTTCGGAGCCAGAGAAACAAGTCCAGCGTGGCAAAAGATCGAAAACCACAGCCCCAGGTCCAGGGTCCGGCGCCAAACCTTCCGCAGGGGTCACTCCTCTGATGTAAAGTCCACAGCTGACCCCCGGCCGGCCGGCATCTATCCGTCCAACCCAGGCTGAATCACCAACGCCCACAGTCCGGACTCCTCGGAACTCCAGGCCTGCACCTCCCCAGCACCGCCATAATAGGGCCTCTTCCTCCGGGAATTACACCCACGGAGGGAAAGAGGGAGGGCAGCGGCGCCAAGGGCATAATAAGACAAAGCCCCCAGCACACCGCTGCCCCCCCAGCAGTAACCAGGCCCCAAAAGATGGAAGACATCGGGCCAACAAGCCCCAGAGGCACCAAGCCCAAAGGGGCAGTCACTATGGGCTGAGAAGCCTCGGGGCGGCCCACAGACAGCACCGGGGGCCCCCGGAATGATGTTATTGCCGCCTCCAGCACCGCAATGTAGCAGGCCACTGCCACCGAAACCGTCACCAGCGCCTCCAGGCAGCTGGCAAAACTCAGGCCTCAGCATTCGCAGCGGTCTAGCCTCTAACCGCCCCTGCTGCCGCCAAGCCTCTGCCACCACCTCCGCCAGAGTCGAAGTCGTCAGCCCTCCGCCGCCGCCGGGGATGCCCACACCTCCAGGCAAACCGACACCCAGCTGGGAGGCCGCCAACACAGCCAGCAAGCCTCCAACGTTGCCGAGGTCCATGCCGCAAGCACCGCCAGACTGCCGGACAGCTGATGAAGCGCTGAACAGCTGATGAGCCGCCGATGGAATCCCGCCGCCCGACGCCAGGCTGAGAGAGCGAGATCTTCAAAAGCCTTTCCTCCAGCCGAATTTGGCTGCAAAAGGCACAAACAGCTCCCGCAGCCCTCAGGAAGACCCCTGGACAACTTGCAGTGTCGGGGGATGCCTCTGCTCCCCAAAACCTCGACAGCCCACGATCCCCCAAACGGAGCCTACTCAAAGTGCGCCCGCCATCTTGGGCATGCGCAAACCAAATTGGTTTGGTAATGAACATCGTTATGTATAATTAATTTTTAAAGTTAAAAGTGTATATCCAATCTGAAACCTAAACCAAACGAAGAAAGCTCATTGCGCACTGTTGTGTATCTATGTTAGTTGTATTTGTATGTCTGTGTGTTTTTAACATTTGTAAATAAAGCTTTTTAAAATTAAAAAAAAATGTGTGGTCGGATGTGACAATAAAAGGGCAAATGGTTCGGAAAATGGAAAAAAGGAGAGGGAAAAAGTTGAAAAGGGAAGTTCAAAAGAAAAATTGAAAGAGGGAGGGAGAAAACGTTAATAATTGGAATGAGAAATGGAGAGGAATAAGAACGGGGAAGAAGGGAATTAAAAGAAAGGACCAGAAAATAAAGAGAAACAGGAAAAAAACAAGGATGAAAAGAAACTATATTGTTAAAAGAGTGAGAGACAATGGGTGAAAAAGATAGGAAGGAGATTCTGCAAGGTAATGTGATATATATGAATAAGTATTGAAAATAGATAAGTAGATTTATTCTTCTTGGTTTCTTTCTTTGTTTTTTCCCTCTCTTTCCTGTTATTAAATAATTATGGCTATACTAGACATGGAATTTAATGGAATAAATATGGAATTGGAAATTTATAATAAAAATATCATATATTAATTGATGGCTAATGATGTATAAGAAAAGGGGGGAAGATGATGAAATGAGAACCATTATGGAAAGATTAATATCAGTTGCTATAATTAATTGATTAGATTAATATTTTTGTCATGTATAGATGAATTATAAGGTGATTGAGAAAATGTAATGTGGAATCTGACATAAACACACACACACACACACACACAAACACACAGAGGCATCACATCAAGACTGCCTTCAAAACAGACAAAAAAATAGCAGCCATACTAAGAAACCCCAAAGATAAAATTGACCTAGAAAACCAAGGCATATATGAAGTACCCTGCGCATCATGCCCTGCCACATACATAGGACAAACCAATAGAAAAATAAGTACCCGCCTTGAAGAACACAAGAATGCAATAAAAAAGCTGGAACACACTTTATTTTATTTATTTATTTATATTTGAACTTGTATGCACCCCATCTCCGAAGACTCGGGGCAGCTCACAACTAAAAACACAGAACAATAAATATTTAAAAAGACATTAAACCAAACAAGCCCAAATATAAAACCCAACAATAAAATACATTAAAAACCAACCCTCCCCCAAGGAAGGGTCACAGCCCGGTTGGTCAAACAACCAGGTCTTTAATTCAAGCGGAAGGTGCGGAGATCAGGGGCCAGACGGAGCTCCAGAGGCAGTTGCTTCCAGAGGTCGGGGCGCAACAGAGAAGGCTCGTCGCCGGGAAGTACCAACCGGCATTGACCGCCGATGGAACCCGAGGAGTCCTTGCCTATGAGCCCGCACAGGGCGGCCGGCACTAGCTATTGGAAGAAGACGCCCTCAGATATTGGGGACCCATGTCGTGTAGGACTTTGAATGTCAAAACTAAAACCTTGAATCTCACCCGAGCTAATCGGCAACCAATGCAGGCCACGAGGAGGGGGTAACATGGGAGAACCGGGTAACTCCCATCACCATCCGCATGCCGCATTCTGCACCAACTGCAATCTCCGGATGGTATGCAAGGGCAGTCCTAGATAGAGAGCGTTGCAGTAGTCGAGTCTCGAGGTGACAAGGGTGTGAGTAACTGTGCGTAGGGCGTCCCGGTCCAGAAAAGGGCGAAGTTGTCGAACAAGACTTCCTCACTAGTCCAACATATGAAAGCCACAGGTCATAGCATCGACTTCAGTGGCACCAAAACCATAGCTACTATAGAAAGTCCCAGCCACAGAATCATCAGAGAAGCCATAGAAATTGATAAAAGACCTAATAGTATGAATAAAAGAGATGACTCCACCAGACTATCAATCATCTGGAAGCCTGCACTCACAAACAAAAGGATCTCTATACCATAATACAAACAAACACCTGGACACAAACAAACCCCTCCCCAATACCTCCAACCCAAACACGACCCCAATACATAAAACACAATGTTGCCAGCTAATCAAGAACACAGCAACTCGAAAACCAATGAACACAGACCTAGACTCCCAGCCAATAGGGATGAAGAGAGGACCATTCAAATGAAACACAGGGCCAGCACCAAATTCAAACAGAAAATGGCTGCCAAGCCTGAGACACACGATTAAAAAAAGAACCCAGTACACAAGCCTGAAGATGGCAGATGGGATTCTGCTGAAACGTCGCTATAAAAGCACTACTATTAAGATGTGGGAAAATACCCGAAGAAATCTAAATACCATATGTAGATCTTTGGTCATTCGGGTTTTCTCCTGCGTAAAATTGGAAGTATCTGGGCAACGTTTCAACGAAATCTCATCCACCATCTTCAGGCTGGTGTCTTCAGCTTCGTTCTTCTGGGAGAAATGTGTGATAGTGGCTGTTTTTTCCTTTTTAAACTGCCAGAGGGGGGGTGTTTTGTGGGTGGAGGCTTGGCTGTGTTCTGATTGGGTGGAGGTGTGCTCTGATTGGGTGGGGGCTTAGCTGTGCTCTGATTGGGTGGAGGTGTGTTTTGAGTGGGTGGGCTGGCCTCAGCTGCCAGCCTCAGACTTGAACTGGTGTCATGCTGCTTTTGTTTGGCTCCGTGTTTGTGGTCGTGCCATGTTTTCCTAGTGGGTGTCAGTTTGCTTCTTGTGTGGATTGGAGGGGTTTAAGGTGGCTAATGTTGCAGCTGTAGTTTGGTTTTTGTTTTGTGGTCGTGTATGGTCATTGGTGTGGGTTCGGACTTGCTTTTTGAATGGCTGCATGGTGGTGACTTCATGTGATGTTATCATGAGTTTGGATCTGGTATCATACCTGGTGGTTGGGACTCGTTTGTCAATTAGGGTGGGTTTCCAAATGGCTGGTAGGTGAGAGATATCATCTCGTTTATTCATGCTGTGGGGGCGTTTTTCTATCTCAATGGCTTCTCTGATTATTCTGTTGTTAAAGTGTTCAATTTTGGCGATAGTTCTGGTTTTTTTTTTTAAATCAATTTTGTGTCCAGTGGCTTTAAAGTGTTGGACTAGGGATGAAGTTTGTTCTCCTTTTCTGACTGAGTTCTTGTGTTCTTCAATGCGTGCATTTATTCTTCTGTTGGTTTGTCCAATGTATGTGGTGGGGCAGGTGGGGCATGGGATTTCATATACTCCTTGGTTTTCTAACTCAATTATGTCTTTGTGGTTTCTTAGGATGGTGGATATTTTTCTGTCTGTGCAGAATGTTGTCTTGATATTGTGTTTGTGGAGAATCTTGCTGATTCTGTCAGTGGTCCCTTTTATGTATGGGAGAAGAGCTTTGCCATTTTCTTGTTCTCTGTCTTGGATTTTTGTGGGTGTCTCTTGTCAGATTAAGTTGGTAATCTTGTTTCTTTGGAATCCGTTGGATGTTAGTACGTTAGTGAGAGTGTGTAGTTTGGTTTTTAGGTGTTGTTCGTCAGGTAGGCATTTTATTCTGGAGATGAGTGTCTTGGCTACGGAGTTGATCTGTGCTGGGTGGTGGTGTGAGAGTGCGTTCAAGTAGCTCAAAACACCCCCCCCACCCATTCAGAGCACAGCCCCCATTCAAAATACACCCCCACCCTACCTGAGCCACTTGTGTGGGTTTTAGACTCCGTCTCATGCTACCACTAGAGTGAACGCATCGTCAGCATATATATATACACTGCTCAAAAAAAGGGAACACTTAAACAACACAATGTAACTCCAAGTCAATCACACTTCTGTGAAATCAAACTGTCCACTTAGGTAGCAACACTGATTAACAATCAATTCCACATGCTGTTGTGCAAATGGAAGAGACAACAGGTGGAAATTATAGGCAATTAGCAAGACATCCCCAATAAAGGTGTGGTTCTGCAGGTGGTGACCACAGACCACTTCTCAGTTCCTATGCTTTCTGGCTGATGGTTTGGTCACTTTTGAATGCTGGCGGTGCGTTCACTCTAGTGGTAGCATGAGACGGAGTCTACAACCCACACAAGTGGCTCAGGTAGTGCAGCTCATCCAGGATGGCACATCAATGCGAGCTGTGGCAAGGTTTGCTGTGTCTGTCAGCGTAGCGTCCAGAGCATGGAGGCGCTACCAGGAGACAAGCCAGTACATCAGGAGACATGGAGGAGGCTGTAGGAGGGCAACAACCCAGCAGCAGGACCGCTACCTCCGCCTTTGTGCAAGGAGGAACAGGAGGAGCACTGCCAGGGCCCTGCACAATGACCTCCAGCGGGCCACAAATGTGCATGTGTCTGCTCAAACTGTCAGAAACAGACTCCATGAGGGTGGTATGAGGGCCCGACATCCACAGGTGGGGGTTGTGCTTACAGCCCAACACCATGCAAGACATTTGGCATTTGCCAGAGAACACCAATATTGGCAAATTTGCCACTGGTGCCCTGTGCTGTTCACAGATGAAAGCAGGTTCACACTGAGCACATGTGACAGACGTGACAGGGTCTGGAGATGCCGTGGAGAACGTTCTGCTGCCTGCAACATCCTCCAGCATGACCGGTTTGGCAGTGGGTCAGTAATGGTGTGGGGTGGCATTTCTTTGGAGGGCCGCACAGCCCTCTATGTGTTCGCCAGAGGTACCCTGACTGCCATTAGGTACCGAGATGAGATCCTCAGACCCCTTGTAAGACCATATGCTGGTGCGGTTGGCCCTGGGTTCCTCCTAATGCACGACAATGCTAGACCTCATGTGGCTGGAGTGTGTCAGCAGTTCCTGCAAGATAAAGGCATTGATGCTATGGACTGGCCCGCCCGTTCCCCAGACCTGAATCCAATTGAGCACATCTGGGACATCATGTCTTGCTCCATTCACCAACGCCACGTTGCACCACAGACTGTCCAGGGGTTGGGGGATGCTTTAGTCCAGGTGTGAGAGGAGATCCCTCAGGAGACCATCCGCCACCTCATCAGGAGCATGCGCAGGCATTGTAGGGAGCTCATACAGGCACGTGGAGGCCATACACACTACTGAGCTTCATTTTGACTTGTGTTAAGGACATTACATCACAGTTGGATCAGCCTGTAGTGTTTTCTTCCACTTTAGTTTTGAGTGTACCTCCAAATCCAGACCTCCATGGATTGATGAATTTGATTTCCATTGTTAAGTTTTGTGTGATTTGGTTGTCAGCACACACACACACACACACACATATATATATATATGACAAACATGACAGAAAAAGGTAATATGGGAAATGAACATAGAAATGAGAAGAGAATTTCAAATAAAATTGTAAAATAAGATATGAGAATATTCTAAAAAAATGAAACAAGTTATAATATGAATTGGAATTGGATAACTTTAAGATTTAATACTAATAAGGTTAATGTGATATAAAAATGAACAAACAAAACGATTAGGTAAATATGGTCATGTTTGTATTGAGATGTGAAACCTGGAACCATACTGCTTGCCAAATGAGAATTTTTTATTCTAAAAAAAATTGAGGAGGAAATTGAATAATGAAATTACTAGGTATGTCTAAGTGATATGTGTATTAAGAGATATGATTGGTATTATTAAGTTTGCCTATACTAAAATGTATGATATATTGATGCCACACTGTTAATGTATTGTTGTGTATATGTAGATTGAAATTAAAAAAAATTGGGGGAGGATTCAGGTAGCACCTCAGATACTGCTCTACCATGGTGTTCAATCTCTCTGCCCCCTCATTGGTGCTTGGATGAAAGGTCGAGCTAAGACCCTGGGACAACCCAATAGATCTCAGGAACTCCCTCCAAAATTTGGCTGTGAATTGGACCCCTCTGTCTGAGATAATTCTCCATAGTACTCCATGCAGGTGGTAGATGTGCTTCAGGAACAGCTTGGCTAACTGGCGGGCTGAGGGTAGTCCGCTGCAAGGTATAAAATGCGCCTGTTTGTAAAATAAGTCTATTACAGTCCAGATCACCATGTTTTCCCCACTTTTCAGCAACTCCACTATGAAGTCCATTGCAATCTCCTCCCATGGCCTCGTAGGCTCCGCTACCATTTGTAGCAGTCCAGGGGTTTTTCCTAGTCGTTTTTTCATTGTGGCGCAGATGGTGCAACTTTTCACATAACTGTCTACATCTTTCTTTATGCCAGGCCACTAGAACTGCCTCTGAGCCAAGTGTAAAGTCTTTAAGAACCCAAAGTGGCCTGCCAGTTTGGTGTTGTGGTTTCTCTGAAGAACTAGGGTGTGTAGGGATTCCGGGACGTAGAGTTTTGTCTCCTTCCACACCAGGTTATTTCTTTTTGTCAAGGTGTGTTGATCGTCCCAGAACCAGGGGTCTGCTAGCAGTTTGGTTTTGAGTTTTGTAGTTAGGTCATCTGCGGGTTGGTCTTGCCGAACACGGCGTTGTCATCTGGTGGTTACTTGGGCAGCTATTTGGGCAGGGGGGATGATGGCGTTTACAATCTCCTCCCTTTTGCATTTGTACTGGGGCATGCGGGAGAGGGCATCAGCCAGAAAGTCCCCCCCCCCCCCGGGATGTGTGTTAGCATGAAGTTGAATCGGTTGAAGTATTGAGCCCTTCGGACTTGTTTGGGTGATAGTTTTTGTGGGGGTCCTAAGGGCTTCCAGGTTTTTATGGTCGGTCCAGTCTTCGAATGGTCTCTGCCCCCCTTCCAGCAGGTGGCACCAGGTTTGCAGTGCCCATCTCACTGCGAAAGCCTCTTTTTCCCATGCAGCCCATCATCTCTCTGTGTCTGTGAGCTTGTGGGAGGTGTAGGCGCAGGGCTGTAGGCTTCCTTGGTTGTTTCTTTGGAGTAGCACTGCTCCCACTGCCACATCACTGGCGTCTGCTTGAATGACGAAGGGTTGTTCGTGGTCAGGATGCTTCAGTACTGGTTCTTTTGCAAACAGTTCTTTCAGTGTTTCAAATGCTTTTTGGCAGGTTAGATCCCACTGTAGGAGTTGTCCTGGGCAGGGTTTTGTTCCTGGACTCCCTGTCTTTAGGAGGTCTGTCATGGGTTTGGCAATCCCTACAAAGGAGGGGATGAATTGTTGGTAGAAGTTTGTAAACCCCAAGAAGCTTTGTAGCTGTCTGTGGGTACAAGGGGGCTGCCAGCCCAGAACGGCTTGTACTTTGGTGGTTACCTCTCTATGCCCTCATTGGAGACTCGGTAGCCCAGGTAGTCCAACTGTGCATGGTGAAATTCGCATTTCGACAGCTTAACATACAGGTGTGCTGCTAGAAGTTTTTCTACTACCTGGCAGACTAGGGGTATGTGGTTGTCCATTGTCTCAGTGTAGATAACAATGTTGGTCAAGGAGAGAAGAACCCCCTTATAAAGATGTTCATGTAGCACCTCATTTATTAACTGCATGAACACTGCCGGGGGGCCCTGTAGTCCGAAAGGCATGACCTTGAATTGGAAGTTCCCTAGGGGGCAGTTGAATGCTGTTTTCCATTCACCTCCCTCCCTGAAGCGGACTCGATAGTATGCTTCTCTGAGATCTAATTTGATAAAGACCTTCCCTTTGGCCAGGTGGGATAGCATGTCCTTCATGAGTGGGAGGGGGTATAGATTGTGTATGCACAGTACATTGATCACTCTAAAGTACATGCTGCGCATGTCCAAGATGGAGGACGGGCGCTGAGACAGCTCTGGGGGTGAGTTTTTAGTTGGTAGGGGGTGCCAATGGGGATTTCCTGGATGCCGCTTCCCTACCTGGATTTTATGGGAGAGTCCGGGTGTGGGTTCGGGCTGTTTGTGAGCCAGCTGGACGGTCGGTGAGCGTTTTCGGACTTTCTGCCTCCCGCCGTCCCTGGCCTATTGGAGATGGCCGCTGCGTGGCTTTTGGAATGGAGGCTTGGCGTTTCAGCACCCCCACGGCTTTTCCGGGCGGCTCCGGCAGCTCTTCCTGGCGGCGGCGGCGGCGGCGGCGGTGGCTCTTCCGGCGGCGGCGGCGGGCGGGCGTGGCTGTGATGGCCCGTGGATGACTGCAGCGCTGCGGGACTTGCCTCTGGTGTTTGCCCGTTTTGGAGGGGTAGACTGAGCGGCGGAGCTGTGGATCCTGGCCTCCTTACTGGCACGGCAGCTGGAGCGCGCGGAGGCAGCGATGCTAGCTGCCTTAGCGGAGTCGGCTGTGGATTCGTTGACTGGGATGGCTGCTGTGATGGCGGAGGCTGTTGGATGGAGAGGGGCAGCCTGAGGAGTGGTTTCCGCCGGGATGACGAGTCCTGTGGCCTGGTGGCCTGCTTGTTTTGGGACCACGGAGGCTGCACCGGTCGGAACCATGATAGAACCAGGACAGAGGTGGTGGTTATCATTGTGGATTCTGTGCCAGCCGGTGAGCCCCTGGACTGTTTGGGGGCGTTTTCCGTGGGCCAGATCCAGGCCCTTGAATGCTCCTCTCCTTCAATGGCTGGATTGACTTTGGACGGGTCGGGTGGGCTGTGACTTGCCTAGCGGGGGATGGAATATATATATATTCCCCTGCGGTTGGCAAATTTCTGTGGCCCTGGACCCTGCCTTCAAGGAGCCCGTTGTTGGGTTCCTTTGGATTCCTGCCTATCGAATTGTTCGAACTGATGGTGTCACGCTGAATTATCTGCCGTATTTAATATCTACTTGATCATCTGGCTTTTCTTTGTCTCCACGGAAGTTGTGGAGATATTTATCATCTTTATCCAATGACCACGGTTTTAAATATCATGGACCTCTCCTTTTACCAGGACTTTGTTTGGACAGGTCCCATTGTTGTGAGAGGACGATGGGCGGATTATCTCTCTACTGTGGGAGAGGAGAGTTTTACATCTAACCCTGCAGTTTTCAAGATTTCTTTTGTTGGCTTTCCGAGAGAGAGCGACTGCCATTTTTTGTCATCTTTGGTCTCAAACGGGTGTGAGAGACCGCTTTGAGACTGAAATTTTGACTGCTGTAGCCTGTATTCTTTTTCTCCATTTGGTTTTTAACAACATTACCCTGCTATGTATTGCCATACTATACTCTGACCCCTTAACTATCTTATGGGTTTTACTACTGAATTGTGGGCACTTAGGACTGCACCCTTGTCCTTGAGTTGGCCCAGGGATTATCAACAGCTTACCTTAATGACGGATCTTGGGATCCCGAGAGGTGGCATGCTGCAATCAATGGGCTAAATTTTAAACTAAGATCTAAGGGTCGAATTTTAAAAATTTTAATTGTTTTAAAGGGTTAGGAGGAGGAGGGGTGCAGGGGTCACTTTGCAGCCCGGGGCGTGGGAGTGTGTGGGGGTTGGGGGCGGGCTCTGGGCCCTGAGGTGGGGGCAGCGATTCCCAGGGTGGTCGGGATTGGAAGAGGACGACGAGGCATAGGGCCATATCAGATGGGAACGCAGCACCACATTTAAGGCCGGGTTGCGTTCGACCCTATGGCCTCCTCCCAAGGGGCAATGGAACCAGGATCCCTGGGCTTAGGCTGGTGTATTTTAATGCCAGGTCTGTGGCTAACAAATCGCCCCTCCCGGAGATCATCGAGGAGGAGGCTGCGACCTGGCTTGCATCACTGAGACCTGGTTGGGCCCAGAGGGGTGTTCCTCTGGCTGAGTTATGCCCACCAGGTTTTCGGTCTTGCACCGCCACGCAGCTCAGGGTAGGGGTGGTGGGGTGGTTGGTTATTCGGGAGACCTTGTTTCCGAGGGAGGTCTCTGTTGCAGAGATAGGCGGAGTGAGATCCTCCTCCTGAGATGGGGGCCAAATGGCGGGTGGGCCTGCTAGCATACCTTCCCCCAGCTGTGTGGCAGCTGCTCTGCCTGGGCTCCTCGATCTCCTCTGGGGTGGCGGTGGAGCTCCCGACCTTATGGTCTTGGGGACTTCAACTTGCCTTCCTTGGGGTCTGTGGCCCAGGAATTCATGGCTTCTATGGAGGCCATGGGCCTGACCCAGTTGATTCAAGGTCCTACTCATGGAGGGGAAATACTCTTGACCTAGTTTTTATCTCTGAGCAGTGGCGAGTGACAGAGGGCAGGTCGCTATTACGACTTTGCCTGTTCCATGGTCTGATCACTATCTCCTAAGGCTGGTCTTCCAACAGGCCCCCCACTGCTGGGATGAGGAGCCACCTAGATGGTTCCGCCCCAGACCTAATGGACCCTGAGAGGTTCCAGGCAGAACTGGGGTTCTTCCTTCTTCCCTTGCTCACAGCTCTGCCGAGGATCTGGCAATAGCCTGGCAACGGGCTGCGCCGAGGCCCTCGACAGGGTTGTCCCCATGCGCCCCTTGTGCCGTGGGATCTCGCTGCTCCTTGGTATACTGAGGAGCTCCGGGAGATGAAGCGCCATCGGGGTTTAGAGAGCAGGTGGAGGTTTACCCGCTCCCAATCCGACCGAGCCCAGCTGAGAGCCTTTATTAGGACTTACCTGGTAGCTATGAGAGAGGCGAAGATCTTATCTCACCCTCATAGCGCCCCGCAGATAATCGCCTCGCCGCTCTGTTTCGGGTTACTCGCTCCTCCTTCAGCCAGAGGGGGGGCCGACCCGCGGGTAGGGCCGAGGAATTTGTTCAATATCTGTCGGATAAGATTGCTCAGATTCGTGACGGGTTGTCCTCCGATTTGCAGTGGTCTGAGGAAGGTGCAGGGAGTCTGGTTATTTGGGATGAGTTCGATCCTGCTCGAGGATGAAGTGGACAGGATTATGCGGCGTATGAGTTCCACCACATGTTTATTGGACTCGGTCCCTCCTGGCTGGCTTATGCCGCCAGGGAGGCCACCTGCGGTTGGCTCCGGGCAGTTTCAACGGGGAGGTGTTTTCCACGCTTGAAAGAGGCGGTGGTGAGGCCCCTCCTGAAGAAGCCTGCCCTGGACCCACTGTGTTAGACAACTTTCGCCCAGTCTCCAACCTTCGCTTTTGGCTAAGGTTGTTGAGAGTGTGGTGGCTCAACAGGTTCCGCTTCCTGGATGAAGCGGACTACCTAGATCCCAGATCAACGGGCTTCCGACCTGGGTATAGCACGGAGACGGCATTGGTCGCGCTGATGGATGATCTCTGGAGGGCTCGGGATAGGGGTTTTCCTCTGTCCTGGTCCTATTAGACCTCTCAGCTGCTCGATACCATCGACCATGGTATCCTTTGCGCCTTTGGGGGTTGGGAGTGGGGGCACCGCTTCTCGGTGGTTCTCCTCCTACCTCTCGGGCTGTCGCACGTGTTGGCAGGGGGGTCAGGTCGCCCCTAGGGCCCTCACTTGTGGGGTCCCTCAGGGTCGGTCCTTTCCCTTTTGTTTAACATCTACATGAAGCTGGGTGAGATCATCCGTGGTTTTGGGGTGAAATTCCATCAGTACGCTGATGATACTCAGCTGTACATTTCCACCCCAGGCCAGATCAGTGATGCCCTCTCCCTGATGACCCGTGTCTGGATGCGGTACGGAACTGGATGAGCGGAAACATGCTTCGACTCAACCCGCCAAGACTGAGTGGCTGTGCATACCGGCCCCACCCAGTCAAGATTATCCATCTTGGCCATAGGAGAGGTGCTGCCCCCCTGAATCTGGGGGTCCTCCTGGATGTACGGCCCGCTGGAGGAGCAGGTGGGGGCCGCTGCAGGGGGCCTTTGCCCAGCTCGCCTTGTTCGGCTTAACTTCTTTCTGGATCGACGCTCTGCGACGATCACTCATGCCCTTGTTACCTCCAGGCTTGACTACTGCAACGCCTCTATTTGGGACTGCCCTGCATACCATCCGAGATTGCAGCTGGTGCAAAATGCGGCGGCGCTGGTGGTGATGGGAGTTACCCGTTCTCCCATGTGACTCCTCCTGCGCTGCCTGCATTGGTTGCCGTTGCGCCCGGTGAGATTCAAGGTTTTAGTGTTAACATACAAAGTCCTTCACGACATTCCTCAATATTTAAGGAGCCTTCTTCGATGTCAAACACCGACGCCTCTGTTCGAGCTCATAGGCAAGGACTCTCGTTCCGGCTGGCGGCTGCCGCCGGGTTCTCCTCACGAGCCTTTTTGTTGCTGCCTGACCTCTGGAATCAACTGCCTTTGGAGCTCCGCCTGGCCCTGACTCCGCACCTTCCGCCAGGAAGTTGAAGACCTGGTTATTTGACCAACCTGGCTGTGACCCTTTGGGGAGGGTTATTTTAAATTTTTA
>SOZL01000883.1:11420-29416 GCA_009733165.1 Naja naja | reverse complement strand
TGACCCCCCTCCTGCAGCGGCCTGCATTGGTTTGCCGGTTGCGCTCGGGTGAGATTGGGTTTTGTTAACATACAAATCCTTCACGACATGGGTCCTCAATATTTAAGGGCGCCTTCTTCCGATGTCAAACACCGATCGCCCTGTTGAACTCGCAGGCAAGGACTCCTCGGGGTTCCGTCGGCGGGCCAATGCCGGCTGGCGGTTCCTCGGCAACGAGCCTTTTCTGTTGCTGCCCCTGACCTCTGGAATCAACTGCCTTTGGAGCTCCGCCTGGCCCCTGACCTCCCACCCCGCTTGCGAGTTGAAGACCTGGCTATTGACCAACCGGGCTGTGACCCTTTGGGAGGGTTATTTTAAATTTTTAACTCATTTTATAAATATTTGGGCTTATAATTTTGATTTAATTGTTTTTTAATGTATTTATTGTTCTTTGCTTTTAGTTGTAAGCCGCCCAGTCTTGGAGATGGGTGACATATAAGATTCAAATAATAAATAAATAAATAAATAAATAAATAATCTCATAGTTCCATCTTTTTTTTCTTTGAACAGGACTGGGGCTGCAACCCGTGGTTTGGCTGGCTCGATGAATCCTCTTGCTAGGTTTTTGTCTATATATATGTGCATTTCTTGCATTTCCTGGGGAGTCATAGTGTACATTTTGGGTTTGGGTAGTTTTGCCCCAGGAATGATTTCTATGGTGCAGTCTGTCTCATGGTGGGGAGGTAGGATGTCACACTCAGTCTCACTGAATAGTTCAGCGAGGACTTGATATTCTCTTGGGATCTGTCCAACCTCTGGGGTTTTGTCGGAGGTGGCTGCCAGTTGTTCTGGGTTGTCTGTGTGGGCGGTGCTTCTATTTGATGGTGAGGAAGGGGTTGGGGTCCCTTCACTATCCTCAGTCTATGGCTACCCCCTTGCCACCAGATGGTCGGGCCCCACTTGTCTAGCCAGGAAAGCCCCAGTATGACTGCATCTGTCATTTTGGGAGCCACTACGAATCGAATGGTTTCCCAGTGATCCGCTAGCTCTAGTCTCACTGGTATGGTTAAGTGACTGGCATAGGCTCCTCCCAACAGGAAGCCATCTACTTGTTCAAACCAGATTGGGTGGGTCAGCTTTTTTGCTCTGATCCCCAGTTTCAGGACCGTGGTTAGGTTGATCAGGCACCTAGTGCAGCCTGAATCTATTAGGGCTTGGAAAGACCCTGAATTCCTGTTTTTTGGGGTGAGCCATGGGGAAGATGAAAGGGGAACTGGTCCACTCACCATCGGGTCATTTTTGCTCTCGTCATCGCTGTCATAAGAATCTGGCAACTGATCACTGTTGCCTGGGGTTGCCCCCCCTTCGGCTGGGTGGGGAGGGACCTCTGCTGCCTGAAGGGACATCTAGGATGCCTTGGTAGCACGTCTGGGGCCTCATTCTGGTTGTGCTCTGGGGTTGGTTCCAGACTTGGTTTCAGGTCTGGGGTTGTGCATGCCCTTGCCATATGCCCTACTCCCCCACATCGGTAACATTTAAATGGACTTCATGAGAGGGCTGGTTTTGGGGCTGGTCGTGGTGCTGCGGTGTCCCATCGGCTGGGTGGTCTCTGATCTGGCTGCTCTCTCTCTTTGGCTCCCAATGGCTTTCTCATATCATTAGCACGTAATGCCCCATCAACTTTTATAGCCACTCAGAACCACTCAGACAGTCAGTTCGGGATGTCCTGATAGGCAGTTATTTTGTTAATTTGCTTGTCCAGGCTCGTTCTGAAAAAATGAACCAGCATCCGCTCAGGCAAAAGGGGTATCTTCCCACTGATTCTCCTGAATTCGCAGATGTGTTCCTTGATGGGCAGCCCTTTAGGCTGCTGAGCTCATCTTCCGTGTACAGGTCTTCCTCTGCCTCCTTAAATCTGACCTCTAGCAATTTTAGGAAGTCGTAGTTGGGGGGCCCTTCTCTTGTGGAGGGTTGCTTAGCCATCCTCTTGCTTCCCTCTAGCCCCTCAGAAATGGCATTCATCATGGCTCTAGGGAAGGGGTAGATGTGTCCATAGTATTCCAGGTAGATCTCAGCTGAGTCAAGGAATAAACCTAGCTGGTCTGGGCCTCCATCAAATTTCCCCCTAAACCAGGGCGGTTTGTTGGGCTCTGCTCCTTCCTCTCCCTGTTGCCCTCTGTAAGCCTGCACTTGAGGTGGCTGACCTTCCTCCCCAGCTGTAGTTCGCACAAGAGGAAGGGACTGCCACTGTGGGCTCTTTTTTGTTCTGTTATGTAGAGAGGGAGGGCTGTGGTCTTGCCTGCTTCTCCCCACTTCAAAAGGCCCTGTAAAAATTCCCCTCTGTTTTGGGTGGCAGGACAGGCCGTCATCTCGAATGGTGGCCTGTTCAGATCCCTCCCTCAGCTGCTCTATGGATCTTCCCAGGGATTCCATCAGGTACTTATCTGGTTTTCTCCCTTCCAATGGAGCAGGTTTCTCTTCTTTGGAGTTGAAGAGGAGCTGTTCTCCTTCTGTAATTATGATATCAGTTTCTGTTTGCTTCTGGCTGGAAGCAAAGCTTTCTCCTGATAGCCTCTGCCATGGCTGTCTGAGTTTCTCTCCATGCACCCCAGATGTCAGGGAGCAATGGAAGAGGCTGGGATGCAGGCACCCCGGTGATCTGTTAGGAGAGTTGGCTATCTGTCAGGGTTCCGGCAGTTACTCCAATTAAATCATGAGCCTTGAGCCACACTACCAAAACTAAAGAGGATTTATTTGAAGGTAACATTCTACATCCAGCACTAATCTGGGCGCAGCCAACTCTGAGATACGTAATTCACTGTCACCCTTGATCCTGCTTTTTCCCCCACCCCTCTGGGTGTATCATCCAATGAAAAAACGTCCATAGCCAAGAGTCATCAATCATGCTCTCCAATTAGATTTTTTTCACGGCAGAAGTTTCAGCCATCTAATCAGTCTTAGAAGAAAATATGAATGGCATGTACTTTCAATTTCACACTGTTGCCTGCTCTTTGAAACTCCCCCTCTTCTTTCTGTTGTCAACTATAAAACATGTATACAAAATGTTTTATGAGTTGACATTGCATATCTGTTGAACTGTCCCAGAATTGGCAATTTATATGCATCATTGGCACAACAAAATAAGCGAGGAGTTGCCCTATACATTAAAAACACAATTAAAACCAAACTAATTTATACAGATGAAGAAGGAAGAATACTGATGGTTGAAATAACAGATAACAACTTTAAGATGCTTTTAATAGCAATATATGCACCAAATAACAAACAAGATGAATTTTATAAGAAATTACATAATAAAATAATTGAATTGGAATACGATAAAATATGTATTCTTGGAGACTTCAATGCAATTGTAGATGTAGAACTAGACTATAAAACGCAGAAAATTAACAAAAAAAAATAGAAGTACACTACCACAATCCTTTTTCAAGATGGTGGAGGAATTAAGCATTAAAGATATATGGAGAGAATTGAATAACAAAAATAGACAATATACATTCTATTCTAACAGAAATTTATCATAGATATGATTTGGATGTCATCAGATTTAATTTCAAACATACATGAAGTTAATATTGAAACAAGTATATGGGCGGACCATAATCCAATATGGGTCAAATGGAAGGGACAGAAGAAAAGGTCAAGATGGACTTTGAACAATTCAATTTTGAAGGAAAAAGAATTTATCAATAACATGGGGAAACAATTGGCTTTCTTCTTCAAAGAAAATAAACCAGAAGGAACCTTACTACAAAATGTATGGGACACCATGAAGGCGTATACCTGAGGTGTGATTATAACTTATACAAGAAGAAGGAATATTAAAAAGAGACATACGCAACAGATCTTAGAAGAAGACTATAAGAAGTTGGAGAAGGAATTACAACTTAACCCACAACATAAAAACATTAAAAAGCAAATGGATATAACTAAACATAGAATGGAATTAATGGAGAAAGAAGAACTGGCACAAAAAATTAGGGGACCTAAACAGAACTTTTTTAAAAATGCAAATAAACCAGGTAGATGGTTAGCATACAAAATGAAAAAAGAAAAATAATTCAAAAGCATAGTACAATTAACAGATGAAAATGGCATGTTATGTCATGGAAGTGAAGAGAAGAAAAAAATAGTGCAGAGCTATTATGAGAAATTATATGAGCAGGAGGCAATACCAGAAAGAAAAGTTCAGCAATACTTGCAAGAGGCAGAATTACTGAAAATACCTGATGAAGTAAAGTCTATGTTAGAATAGAAAATAACAATGATGGAATTGACAGAAGCTATAAACAGACAAAATATTGGAAAAGCTCCCAGCCCAGATGGGCTACCAGCAGTATTCTATAAGGCAATACATGATGTTGAAATTCATTTGGCAAGGGAAAAAGACAAGAATCAAGATAAAATTGTTGCAGGATGCAAGAGTAAGAGGAGGTTTTGGACCGCCCAACTGGGAACTATATTATCATGCAGCAATATTGATGTGGATGAAAGAATGGATTGTATTGAAAAATGCTAGACTGTTAACATTCGAAGGACATGATTTGAAATTGGGGTGGCAAGCATTCCTCTGGTACAATGAAAGTAGGGTACTTGGATATTTTAGGAGACATAGTGTCAGGGACGCCTTATTAACAGTATGGGAGAAAATAAGGGAATATCACTATGAAAATACCAGTCTGGTTGTCAACAATAGAGGTATTTACATATCCAAATGTTTTTAAAAGGGAACATATTATTAGATATGAGGAAGTTTTAAATGAAAAGGATGAACTCAAAACAAAGCAAGAACTGAAATTACAAGGGATAAATATAGGATGGTATTCATATTTGCAAATACACTCAAGGTATGAAAAAGATACTAAGATGACTAGGTTTTATAAGGAACTGACTGAATTAGACAAAATCTTAACAGGCACCAAAGAGAAGATGATCAAAAAATTATATGGTTATTTATTAGGAGTGAAATTAGAGGAAGAGCAAGTTAAAGAAACAATGATTGCATGGGGGGAAATTTTGGATATGGGATAGACTTGGACAAATGGCAGACACTATGAGCTAGAAACTACAAGTTAACTATGTCAACGGCCTACAAAGAGAACTTGTATAAGATGTTTTATAGGTGGCACTTACCCCCAGCAAGAACAGCCAAGATGTTCAAAAATCATCGAAATGTTGGAAATGTCATCAAATACCTGGATTATACTACCATATATGGTGGACATGCATTGACGCTAAAAAATATTGGACTAGAACAGCAGTTGCCAACCAGTGGGCTGCAAGAAAATTTTGGTGAGCCACAGAGAAATCTCACCCCCAGAGCACCCCCCCAAAGCAATTAATCCATGCTGTGCAGAAACACAAGGCTGTGCTGCCCACATGGCCCATGGGAACCCTCCCTGCCCACTCATTCCTTACCCAGCAAACTTGCCTGCTAAATTGCTATTTTTCCTTTTTCCGACCGTCAGCTGTTCTGCTGTGCCGAGAGATTTAGATTAGCTAGGAAACAGGAAATGGTTGGATTTCTTGCTTTCTAGCTATTCTTTAGATCTTTGGCCCTGCTTTTTAAGCACAGCTGAACTCCCTAGGACTGAAGGTTCTAGGTTCAGTCAGGTCAAATTTTATGTGACAGAGTTGTTAAGAATATCCCCATTGATATATCCCCAGGAGAATGAGACGTCAACGGAACTGAAAATTATACTGAATACTGAAATGTAGGTTTTACTTCCAGTAAATGGTTAATCAGAGTCCAAAACAGTCCAAGTCATACACGGAGAATATCAGTCAGTAGTCAAATAGATAATTCCAAATAGCAGTGTCCTTTTCCTTACCAATATCATACACAGTTCGATAAACATGGAGTTTGCAAAAACAGTAGCAAAACCTCACACGGATCAAGAGCAACCAAGACCAAAACCGAAATGAAGAAGAAGAATGAACCAGGTTTCTGGCTCTTATGGCCGGTTGCAGTAACTTCAGCCAATCACATTTTGGCATGCTCTTAAAGTTACATACAATCACTTTGCAATCCTGGTTGATATATTGACAACCCAATAGTTAGGTATCCAACATTCCTAACATACTCCCCTTTGGGTTGACCAATATATACAACCTTACATTCTAATGCCATATCCTTCACAACACGTTTTATGTTTCACAGTGCCTTGTGCTTTAGTAAAATTATCAGCAATATTGTTTTCAGACATACAGTATTCTAAAACTATCATTTTACTCTGCACACACTGTCTTAAATTCAAATAACATATATCTGTGTGTTTAGACCTAGTCTTTACAGCAAGACTAGAAGCCATTTGTATTGCTGCTTGATTGTCCTCATATACAGTCAGAGGTTCCTGTATTTTAATACCCATATCACTCATCAGTTGCTTATAAAATACTAAATCTGTACATAACACAGATAAACATGAAAATTCAGCTTCCATTGTCGACAAACTGACATGTTTTTGTCTAATAGACCGCCATCCTATTAATACGTTACCCAACAATACTGCTGTACCTGATGTTGATTTACATGTGGATATATCAGTAGCAAAACTGGCATCAGCATAAGCAGTCAGTTGTATATCATTATTAGGTTCTAAGTATAATGCATAATGCATTGTATGTTTTAGATATCGTAATACACGCTTAGCGGCTTGCCAGTGTCTTTCAGTTGGTTCAGAATTGAATCTAGCTAACTGGTTTACGCTATAAGCAATATCTGGTCGAGACCAATTACTTAAATAAGATAAACTACCAATTAAAGATTGATAGATATTCTTATCAAATACAGGACTTTGAATATCAGTGTTGCAAAACTCCTGGCTCATAGGTGTTTTTGCTGGTTTACACATTTCCATTTTGAAATTTTTTAATAATTGGTCAATTTTTGCTGCCTGAGATATTTTATAGCCTCCCCTAGTTTTATCTATCTTTAAACCAAGAGAGTGCCTAATTTCACCTAAATTCTTAATTTTAAATTTCTAATCCAATAGTGAAATAATATCAGTAGCTTCTTTTTCAGTTTTAGTAATTAATGCTATATCGTCAGTGAATAATAGCAATAATGATACTAGACCATCATTTTCCTTTTTTAAATAAACATGGATCAGCTATGCCAGCTATGAAACCTATCTTTTCTGATTCCTTCACTATGCACTGATTCCATTCATAACCTGATTGCTTCAAGCCATACAAACTCTTTTTCAATCTCCAGCAATCAGTTCTGTTATCATCTCTTATACCTAGAGGCTTTTTCAAATATATATTGTGTTGCAATGGTGCATGCAGATATGCTGTTTCAACATCCAAATGAGTTATTAGATATTTCTGTTTTGCTGCCCACACTAATGCTGCACGTAATGTAGTCACCTTCAGACTAGGTGCAAATACTTCATCGTAGTCGTTGGTTGACTGACTAAAACCTTGTGCAACTAATCTGGCTTTATGGGTAACAGTCCCATCTATACTAGTTTTTACTTTGTAAATCCACTTACACCCTATTGCATGCTCCCCAGAGGTAACTTAACATTTTCATAGACCTCCAGTTTTTAAAGATTGTAGTTCCTTATTCATTGCTTCCTGCCAAGCAGCCTGATCCTTAGCAGGATACAATTTTAATTCGTTATAAGTTGACGGAACTGTATTTACTTGGCATGCAATACTGGCCTGATATCTATCAGGTGGCCTAGAAATCGAGTTGACGTCTAGGTAACTGAGGGCTTAATGGTGGATTCACCTGTTTAATCTGCTCTTGCGGTTCTATATCATCTCGTGCTTGTTCCTCTTCTTTAATATCAATTACTGGTTTTACTGTATCCTTGTTAGCGACTACTTTAGTTTCGATACTAATATCATTAGTGGATTCCAGTTTATTCCACCCAACATGCTCAAAGAATTTTGCACTAGCACTATTGTGAACATTAGTTGTGCCTGGTGCCCAAAATCTAAACGATCTATGATTTGCATTATACCCAACAAAAACCAACTTCCTAGCTCTAGTTTGCCCTTTTACTCTTATCTGAGATGGAATGTGTACCCATGCAGGAGTACCAAATGTATGAAGATAGTCTAAATTTGGTTTTCTACTGTGCCAAAGAGTGAATGGTAATTCACCTGTTGTTGAGTTTACGACATTATTTAACAAATGATTGGCACACATTATAGCTTCTCCTCATAATGTTTTAGGCAAATTAGCATCAGTTAACATTGTACGAGCCATGGCTTGTAAAGTTTGTCCTCTCCGTTCTATGAACGCATTATGTTGTGGCCTGTAAGGAGCAGAACGTTTATGTTCTACACCTAACTTTTTAAACATTGTTTGAAATTCCTTATTAACAAATTCAGTCCCATTATCAGTAACAACAGTAATTAACTTGTGCTTACTTTTCTTTTCGGCAAATTTCAACCAATTAAATAATTTCTGGAATGTTTCTGTTTTGTTTTTCATTAAATAGCAGAAACCATATCTTGAGTAATGATCCATAATACTCAATATATAACAGGAACCACCCAGACTGGGTTTCATAGGACCAATTAAATCAGCAAACACCACATCTAAAGGTTCTTTTGTTGTAAATCCATTAACCCTGTTCGCCAGAGTAACCTTGCTCTTCTCTTGATTACAAGCATTACAGTTTAAATACTTGTTACAAGGTTTTAATTTTACTCCCTCTGCTAATTTTACAGTTTGTTTTAACTTTTCAAAATTAACGTGCCCCAGACGTCTATGAATACATGAATACATTCATCATGTGGCTTATCATTACTATAAAGTGAGTTAGCCGTCTGTAACTGGCCATTACATATAATATATAACTCATTTTCCAACTTAGCGGTAACACATTTACCTTCTTTCTCTATTATACATTTATCTCCCCTGAAGTTTACTTCGTAACCAATTTTAACTAAAGCTCTTATTGATAACAAATTAAACTTCAGTTTAGGCACATACAACATAGATAAATGCTCATTTAAACATGAACAATATGCAGTACCTTCACGATCTGCTTTCATCTTCCAACCATTAGCCAATGATATACGTTCTTTACCTTTAAACATCTTTACAAAGTGTTCTCTAGTTGTCATAATGCATTGTGAGGCTCCACTACCAACAACTCACAAATCATGGTTTCTAGCAGATTTGTTAAACATAGCTAAATTAACATTCTGTTTAGGCCTCTTAAAATTACCAGAATTCTTACCCTTCTTACAGAATCTTGCTATATGCCCCTTAGCCCCACAAGAAAAACATCTTTTAACAGTATAGGCAGTTGAAGACGAATCATCTGCCTTCGGTTGTTTCTCTCTCAATTGGTCTCTATCGTTTCTCCTCCTTGCTTCAGTCAATGTTAGTTCATTTCTGGTCAAAACTTCCAGCGAAGAAACATAGTCATCATAACTTTCATCCAATGATGAAAGTATGATGTAAACTTGATGTAGTTCCGAACAAATTAATTCTTTTCATGTAATTCCTGGAAAATTCTCTTCAACAAGTTTAAATGATGTAGCATATCTCCATCTTTCAGAAGACGTGTTTTAAACAGTTTACGTGTAAGATGTATATGTGCACCAATACTATCACAAACATAAATCTTCTTTAAATTCTCCCAACACCTAGCAGCAGACTCTTCCCCATGAATATGGACAAGCTGCTGGTCATTCAGTGTTAGTCCAATTATACAGAGAGCTCGTTCGTTATCTCGTTTAAAGTCAGCAATCTTCTTGGCATCATCCTCATTATTTGGATTCAATGCATTCACATCTGGTGGATCATTGACTGCATACCATAACCCTTCTCTATGCAGAAGTAGACTGCACTTCATAGACCAGGAAACATAGTTTGTTCCATCCAATCTGGTTATCAGTGATAGACTTGTTGCTGGATCATTAGCCATCTTTAACCAGGATAGTAAACCACAATTAACCAGTAAACAGCTGTTTGTGTCCTGTAAACAGTGTTGAGTATTCAAACCAACTCTCACTTGTTCGAACTCTGGACTATACTGGGCCCATAACCAGTGTTAAGATATATCCCCGTTAGGAGAATGATACGTCCAGGGAAGCGCAAGGAGAGAGACAATGAATAACACACATGACACGAAAATTATACTGAATACTGAAATGTAGGTTTTACTTCCAGTAAATGGTTAATCAGAGTCCAAAAAACAGTCCAAGTCATACACGGAGAATATCAGTCAGTAGTCAAATCGATAATTCCAAATAGCAGTGTCCTTTTCCTTACCAATATCATACACAGTTCGATAAACGGAGTTTGCAAAAACAGTAGCAAAAACCTCACACCGGATCGAAGAGCAACCAAGACCAAAACCGACAATGAAGAAGACGAAGAATGAACCAAGTTTCTGGCTCCATCTTATGGCCAGTTGCAGCAACTTCAGCCAATCACATTTCAGCATGCTCTTAAAGTTACATACAATCACTTTGCAATCCTGGTTGATATATTGACAACCCAATAGTTAGGTATCCAATGTTCCTAACACCCCTCTCCCTGTTGTGGCCCGCAGGACTGTCTATGGCTTACCTAAAGGACGGATCCTGGGATCCCGAGAGGTGGCATGGCACAAATAGGGGTTTTAAATGGGGTTTTAGTATGTATAAGGGAGTTTTTAAGATTGCATTCTTTAATTTTTTAACTAAATTCTTACGGGGTTCAGGGAGCGGGGTGGGTTATAGGAGCCAGTTCGATCTTGGGGGAGTTCCACCAGATCAATTTCAGTCCAGGTTTGGTGAGGGTGATGGCGGGAGGGGAGGGGGCCTGGGGCTCTGGGTGAAGGGGTGGGGACCACGATCCCCATGGTGATTAGGATGGGCAGTAAGTGCATGACCAAAGGGCCATATCGGTATTTGGGAGCACGCCCCCGCTGTCTTCAAGCGGTGGCATGCTCCGACCCTTGTGAGTCTGCCCGCTTCCCTGGGGGTATGGGAGTGCAAGCCCCTGGGCTCAGATTGGTCTATTTAAATGCCAGGTCTGTGGTGACCAAAGCTCCCCTCATCCGGGAACTGATTGAGGAGGAAGATGTGGACCTGGCTTGCATTACGGAGACCTGGTTGGGCTCAGAGGGAGGAGTCCCTCTGTTGGATATGTGCCTGCCAGGTTTCCATGTGCTGCACCAACCTCGGGCCCAGGGTAGGGGCGGGTGGTGGTGGCAGTTGTTATCAGGGAGACCCTATGCCCGCAGGAGGCCACTGTCCCACAGATAGGCGGGTGTGAATCTCTCCTCCTGAGGTGGGGCCCAGGTGGTCAGTTGGGCCTTTTTCTCACGTACCTTTCTCCCAGCTGCGTGACATCAGCCCTTCCTGAGCTGCTCGATGTGCTATCTGGGTTGGCGGTGGAATTCCCCAGGCTTATGGTCCTGGGGGATTTTAGCCTGCCGTCTCTGGGTGGTGCATCGGGGATTGCTCGGGAGTTCATGGACACCATGACAGCCATGGACCTGACCCAAGTAATTCAGGGCCCAGCTCATGGTGGAGGACACATGCTTGACCTTGTTTTTGTCTCAGGACAGTGGTTTAGTGATCTGGGTGGGGGATCACCAACTATTCACCCCCTGTCATGAACCGATCACTATCTCCTTCAGTTGGGCTTCCAATATGCCACTCCACGTCACTGGGAGGAGGAACCAACCAGGTGGTTCTGCCCCAGGCGCCTAATGGACCCTGAAAGGTTTCAGGCAGAGCTTGGGATGATTCCTGCCTCCCTTACCCACAGCCTGGTCGATGCCCTGGTGGACGCTTGGCAGAGTGCTGCCACTGGGGCTCTTGACCGCGTTGTACCTTTGCGGGCCCTAACCCGGTGCAGATCCCAGTTAGCTCCCTGGTTTTCCGCGGAGCTGTAGGAGATGAAGCACCAGAGGAGGGGCCTAGAGAGCAGTTGGAGGTCCAGTCAGTCCAAATCTGATCAATCACAGTCAAGATCTTTTACTAGATCTTATCTGGTGGCACTGGAAGCGGCGAAGCGAGTTTACTTCTCCGCTCTCATTGCGTCTGCGGATAATTGCCCGGCTGTCCTGTTTCGGGTCACTTGCTCCCTCCTTAATCAGGGGGGAGGGACCCTTGCAGGACGGCAGAGGAGGGTTTTGTCAACATCTGTCGGACAAGATCGCTCAGATCCCGACCGGTCTGGATTCTGACTGGCTAGAGTCTGATGGGGGCATGGGTCTTGAATTCCATCTGGGAAGAGTTGGATCCTGTGACTTTGGATGAAGTGGATGGGATCATGAGGAGGCTGAGTACCGCCCGTGTTTATTGGACCCGTGTCCCTCCTGGCTGGTTTATGCCACCGGAGGGTTACACAAGGCTGGCTCCAGGCAGTGGTTAATGCTTCTTTGAGTGAGGGATGCTTCCCCTCCGCCTTGAAGGAGGTGGTGGTGAGACCCCTCCTCAAGAAGCCTGCCTGGATCCAGCTTTTTAAAAAGGTTTTATTTTTCCAAAAGAACAAACATAACAAACAAACATACAACACACAAATCCATATCAATTTCAAGTGTGTCGGTCGGTCAAAAATCAAAGTGCCTTCCCCGTTATTCATACTCATTATTACAAAGGAAAAACCATTATCATTATTATTAATCCTCTACCATATTATAATCTCTATATTGTTTCAACAGTTCTATCTATCTTTATATTCCATATATATCCCATATATTACCAAACTTTTTATCTAACCATTGATAAAACATGTTCCATATCTTATAAAACTGCTTTTCTTCTTGGTCCCTAATTTCAAATGTTAGTCTACTCATTTCGGCACAGTCCAAAATCTTCCTAATCACTTCCTCCTGTAGGTGTCTTCATCATTTCTCCAATTTTTAGCAAATACAATTCTAGCAGCTGTCAGTACATTAACAATCAAGTATTTCAGTTCTTTGTTAAATGTCTCTGGTACAATTCCCAATAGGAATATCTCGGGTTTCAGGTCTATATGTTGTTGTGTCATTTTTCCAACCACATGTGATTTTAGTCCAGTATCTTTTAGCATCAGCGCAAGTCCACCACATGTGGTAGTAGGAGCGGGTATCTGATGACATTTCCAACACTTATCCGATTTGTCCTTAAACATTCTTGCAATCCTTCTCGGGATAGGTGCCACCTGTAAAACATCTTATACAAGTTTTCTTTATATGCAGTTGACATTGTCATTTTATAATTCTGATCCCACAGTGTTTGCCATCTCTCTAAATCTATGCCATAACCAAAATTTTCCCCAAGCAATCATTGTTTCCTTAACCTGCTCCTCTTCCATTCTAACTTCTAATAAATGACCATAGAGTTTTTAATCACTTTTTCATTCGTACCCATCAAAATTTTATCTAATTCAGTTTGCTTTTTATAAATACCTTCAGTCCTAACATCCTCATCATATCTGGATTGTATTTGCAAATATGAAAACCAATTCATTTTTATTCCTTGTTCTTCTAATGTTTGCATCGATTTGAGTTCACCCTTTTCATTTAGAATCTCTCCATATCTAATTGTTTGTTCCTTCTTATATATTATTGGATATGAAAAAGCTTCAATAGTAGATACCCATAATGGAATGTGTATATAATGTTGTTTTCTAGTTTTTTCCCAATTTAAAAATAAAGCTTCTCGAACATAGTGTCTTCTAAAATATCCTTGTTTTTGTTCCCTTATACCATAAGAAAGTATGCCATCCTAATAGCAAATCATGACCTTCTAAAGTTAATAATCTATTATTTCTCAATGTTATCCATTCTTTCACCCACATCAAACTTGCAGCTTGATAATACAATTCCCAATTAGGTAGTGCAAATCCCCCTCTAGACCTTGCATCTTGTAATAGCTTAAATTTAATTCTTGGTTTTTTGCCCTGCCATATAAATTTTGATGTGATTTTATTTAAATCTTCAAAGTACTCTTTCCCAAGTCTAATTGGGATTGTCTGAAATAAATATAAGATTCTAGGTAGAACATTCATCTTAACTGTCGATATTCTGCCAATAAGAGATAATTGCATATTTTCCCATCTTTCAAGATCTGTCGCTATCTGCTGTTTGAGTTTTATATAATTATCTTCTTTCAATGTACTCCATCTTGATGTTATATATATTCCCAAATATTTAACTTTGTTTGCAATCTGTATCTCTAATAAATCTTCTAGGTCTTTCTTACGTTTTGCTAACATATTCTTTGTTAGAATCTTTGTTTTGTCTTTATTAATTTTTAAGCCTGCCACCATTCCATATTTTTCTATTTGCTCTATCAACTTAGGTGCTGATTTAAGTGGAACCTCTAATATGAATACCAAATCATCTGCAAACGCCTGTAGTTTATATTCTTCTTTTTAATTTTCATTCCTTTTATTTCTTCATCTTCTCTAATGGCTCTATTCAGCACTTCTAATGTTAAGACAAACAGCAGGGGCTGACAGAGGACAACCTTGTCTAGTTCCTTTTCTTATCTCTATAAATTCTGTCAATTCTCCATTTACCAATATCTTCGCTGTTTGTTGTTATTTATATTGTCTCAATAGCCTGTATAAAGTTTTTCCAAAGCCCATTTGCATCATTTGCAATATCATAAATCGCCAGTTCACATTGTCAAATGCTTTTTGAGCATCTAAGAACATCAATGCCATCTGTTTTTCAGGGTGTGTATTAGTACTCCAAAGTATCTAAAATTATTCTCACATTTTGCTTAATTTGTCGTTTTTGGCAAGAATCCATTTTGATCTGTGTGGATAAATTCATTTAAATACCTTTTCATTCTTTCTGCCAATATTGAAGCAAAAATTTTATAATCTGAATTCAGCAGTGAAATAGGTCTATAATTTTAACTTGTTGTAGGTCCATTTCTTCTTTAGGTATAAGGGTGATATAGGCTTCCAACCATGTTTCAGGTATTCTCTTTTTAGTAACACTTCATTCATCACTTCTAGAAGGGAGTGCTTAACACTTCCTGAAGGTCTTATAAATTCCGCCGGTAGCCATCTGGACCTGGTGCTTTCCCTGTATTTTGTTTCTTCAAAGCTTCTGTCAATTCCATCATGGTTATATTCCCTTCTAACATTATTTCAATATCTTTAGGTATCTGTGGCAGTCTTGTCTTTTGTAAATACTGTTAATTTTTTCTTCTGGAATATCTTCTTGAGTACAGTTTTTCATAATAGTCTCGAATAATTTTTTTCTTTTCATCATTCCCATATTGCCTTTTCCATCTATTAATTGGCTAATTTTCTTTGTTTCTCTTTCCTTTCTAATTTTATAAGCTAACCATCTTCCTGGTTTATTAGCATTTTCAAAATAATTTTGTTTAGCCTTTAATCTTTTGAGCAACATCTTCTTTATCCATTAAAGCCATTTTATGTTTAATCATGTCCATTTTCTTTTAATATCTTTCCTTAGGTTTGTTGTAATTCTTTTTCCAATTTCATGAAATCATCTTCCAATATTTTAAATGTCTTTTTCCGTTTAATATTTCTTTTCCTTGTGTAATCAATTATCAATCCTCTTGTATAGGCCTTCATCACGTCCCAACGGTTTGTAATGATGTATCTTCTTTTCTGTTTTCCTTGAAGAAAAAGGTAAGTTCTGTCTCAATTCTCTTTTAAATTCTTCTTCTTTCAAAATCATATTATTTAATGTCCATCTAGATCTTCTCCTCTGTCCTTTCAAGCAACTATCAGTGGATTGTGATCTGCCCAGGTCCCTTTTCAATTTGAATTTTCTCTATATCGAGAGCATATCTGCAGATGCCCATACCATATCTATTCTTGACCATGATTCATGTCTGTTTGAATAAAAGTAAATTCTTTATTTCCAGTATTTCTCTCTCTCCATATATCTTTAATATTCATTTCTTCTATCATTTGAAAAAAGGACTTGGGCAGCTTTCTTCTAGTTTTCTTTTTAGTTCTCTCAGATTTGTAGTCAAGCTGATCATTAATTATCCCATTAAAATCTCCCATCAAAAAATATTTGCATAGTCTAATTCAATCACTTTTTGGTATAATTTCTTATAAAATTCTTCTTGATTCTCACTTGGTGCATATATTGCTATCAAAGCATTTTAGTGTTGTTGTCTATTATCTCCACCATTAAAATCCTCCCATCTTCATCTGTATAAATCAATTCTGCAGTAATTATATCTTTAATGTACAAGACCACTCCTCTCTTTTGCATTGTGCCAATGATGTAAATAACTTTCCTAACTTTTTTTGTCTCAATACATATTCATGTTGTTTTTAATGTGAACTTCTTGTAGACAAATTATATCAAGTTTTAGTTTCTCTAATTTATGAAATATTTTCCTTCTTTTAGCAATCAAATTAAGTCCATTTATATTCATCGAAATCAGTTTTTCCCTTCCATTTTAGGTCTTGTATATAGGTTTTGTTGCTCTAGTCGTTCTAACTTCTCTTCGTTCTCTAGGTAGACCACCTACGCTCCAAGTTGTTCCTCTTCTTCACTTGTTGCTACACATTCCTTTAAGTTCCACAATCAGCTCCTCTTGTCTTCCATTTCCATCCTTTCCTCTAAAATATTCATCATAAAAGAATTGCGCTCTCTCCACTGTATCAATTCTATGTCTTTGTTCCGCCACCTGAACAGAAGGCCTTCTGGTATTAACCATCTGTAATTTACACCTCTCTTCAACAGTTCTTTGGATAAGAATGCATATTCTCTTCTCTCTCTTATTCTTCTTGGTACCTGTTTCAATACCATAATATCTTTATTATTGTGCTTCAATGTCTTATCTCTAGCTGCTTGCAGTATTTGTGATTTAATGCTCTTCTTAGTGAACCTAATATGGATTTCTCTTGGGAGTTTATTCCTCGTTGCATACCTTGTATAGACTCGAAATATTTCATCTATTCCATCCCTCATCTTCTCTTCTGTTGTTTCTAACAATTCTACCAAAATCTGTGTCATTTTCTCCAACAGATTTTCACCCTTCTCTTCCTCCACATTTTGAATCTCAAATAAAATTCTGATCTATCAACTTCGCCTCTCAGTGATTCATTATGGTCACTCTCAACTTCATTTAATCTGATGTTGAAACTCTTCATTTCTTCATCTCTTTGTTCTTGCTGCTCCTCTTTCTTAATCCTCACATATTTCTCCATTGTTTGCCATAGAGCTTTTATACTTTCATCTGTCTTGTCCAGCTTCTGTTCAATTATCTCAATTTTCTGTTCTTTTTCCAATCTCGCTCACTGCTTGTAATATCATCTGTATTTTATCTTCTTTCTCTTTTCCTTTTCTTGTTGTGATGTTGTTGATGCAGGAGTTGTTACTTGTGGAATTGAAGATCTTCTACTCATTGTTGCAGAGATTGTCAACACCAATTCCAAAAAGGGAAAAAAAAAAGGAATGGAAGCCAATAATAAAAGATAAAAATTAGTAATATAAGAAAGGAGAGAGAAAATCCTACTCAAAAGAAAAAAGAGAAAAATAGTAAAAGAGAAAAAAAGAGGGATTCAATAACGTTATCAATAATTTGAAGAAAAAGATAATTTAAAAACTAAAAAAGGTGTATAAATAGAAAACTTGAATTTAAAAGGAAAAAGGGGAAAGAAAAAGAAGGGATCAATAGTTAACTGTCTTGTTTCCAATGTACAAAATGAAAAACAACTCTCAAAGAGAGAAAGGCTAAAAATTGAAAAATAGGAAGATATCAATAAAAAGTTAAAAAAATAAAAATAAAATAGTAAAGTATCCTTTAAGAATAACAAAATATATTTTTAGGGGCTCAATTATAAAAATTAAGTTCAAACAATAGAAAACCTTGGCAGGAAGCAATATCACTCTTTATTCCACTGCCACTATGCAAAGTCCAGAGCTTAACAATTGAAGGAAAGATTCCAGCTCTTCTGTTTTTGCCTCTCAAAGAATTCCAGTTCTTTTATTTTAAAACTCTCAAGGTCGCTTTACTCTTCAATTCCAAACTGCAGGCTCAAAGATATTCCAAAAGCACCTATCCAGCACTTTCTAATCAACAGAGCCTTGGATACA
>SOZL01000883.1:0-10420 GCA_009733165.1 Naja naja | reverse complement strand
GGAGAGGGGTGTTAGGAATGTTGGATACCTAACTATTGGGTTGTCAATATATCAACCAGGATTGCAAAGTGATTGTATGTAACTTTAAGAGCATGCCGAAATGTGATTGGCTGAAGTTACTGCAACCAGCCATAAGATGGAGCCAGATTTCATTCTTCTTCTTCTTCATTTCGGTTTGGTCTTGGTTGCTCTTGATCCGGTGTGAGGTTTTGCTACTGTTTTGCAAACTCGTGTTTATCGAACTGTGTATGATATTGGTAAGGAAAAGACACTGCTATTTGGGATTATCGATTTGACTACTGACTGATATTCTCCGTGTATGACTTGGACTGTTTTTGGACTCTGCTTAACCATTTACTGGAAGTAAAACCTACATTTCAGTATTCAGTATAATTTTCGTGTCACATGTGTTATTCATTATCTCTCTCCTTTCGCTTCCCTGGACGTACTCATTCTCCTAACAGGGATATATCTTAACACTGGTTATGGGCCCAGTATAGTCCAGAGCTCGAACAAATGAGAGTTGGTTTGAATACACAACACTGTTTACAGGACACGAACAGCTGTTTACTGGTTAATTGTGGTTTACTATCCTGGTTGAAGATGGCTAATGATCCAGCAACGAGTCTATCACTGATACCAGATTGGATGGAACAAACTATATTTCCTGGTCTATGAAATGCAGTCTACGTCTGCGTAGAGAAGTGTTATGGTATGCAGTCAATGATCCACCAGATGTGAATGCATTGAATCCAAATAATGAGGATGATGCCAAGAAGATTGCTGACTTTAAATGAGATAACGAACGAGCTCTCTGTATAATTGGACTAACACTGAATGACCAGCAGCTTGTCCATATTCATGGGGAAGAGTCTGCTGCTAGGTGTTGGGAGAATTTAAAGAAGATTTATGTTTGTGATAGTGTTGGTGCACATATACATCTTACGTAAACTGTTTAAAACACGTCTTCTGAAAGATGGAGATATGTTACATCATTTAAACTTGTTGAAGAGAATTTTCCAGGAATTACATGAAAAAGAATTAATTTGTTCGGAACTACATCAAGTTTACATCATACTTTCATCATTGGATGAAAGTTATGATGACTATGTTTCTTCGCTGGAAGTTTTGACCAGAAATGAACTAACATTGTCTGAAGCAAGGAGGAGAAACGACAGAGACCAATTGAGAGAGATACAACCAAAGGAATATGATTCGTCTTCAACTGCCTATACTGTTAAAAAATATTTTTCTTGTGGGGCTAAGGGGCATGTAGCAAGATTCTGTAAGAAGGGTAAGAATACTGGTAATTTTAAGAGGCCTAAACAGAATGTTAATTTAGCTATGTCTAACAAATCCACTAGAAACCATGATTTGTGGGTTGTTGATAGTGGAGCCTTGCAATGCATTAAGACAACTAGAGAACACTTTGTAAAGATGTTCAAAAGTAAACAACATATATCATTGGCAAACCGTTGGAAGATGAAAGCAGATGGTGAAGGTACTGCATATTGCTCATGTTTAAATGAGCATTTATCTATGTTGTATGTGCCTAAACTGAAGTTTAACTTGTTATCAATAAGAGCTTTAGTTAAAATTGGTTACGAAGTAAACTTCAAGGGAGATCAATGTATAATAGAGAAAGAAGATAAATGTGTTATCGCTAAGTTGGAAAATGAGTTATATATTATACGTAATGACCAGTTACAGATGGCTAACTCGCTTTATAGTAATAAGCCACATGATGAATGTATTCATTTACTACATAGACGTCTGTGGCACGTTAATTTTGAAAAGTTAAAACAAACTAAAATTATCAGAGGGAGTAAAATTAAAACCTTGTAACAAGTATTTAAACTGTAATGCTTGTAATCAAGAGAAGAGCAAGGTTACTCCATAAACAGGGTTAATGGATTTACAACAAAAGAACCTTTAGAGGTGCTGTTTGCTGATTTAATTGGTCCTATGAAACCCAGTCTGGGTGGTGCCTGTTATATATTGAGTATTATGGATCATTACTCAAGATATGGTTTCTGCTATTTAATGAAAACCAAAACAGAAACATTCCAGAAATTATTTAATTGGTTGAAATTTGCTGAAAAGAAAAGTAAGCACAAGTTAATTACTGTTGTTACTGATAATGGGGCAGAATTCGTTAATAAGGATTTTCAAACAATGTTAAAAAAGTTAGGTGTAGAACATAAACATTCTGCTCCTTACAGACCCCAACATAATGCGTTCATAGAACAGAGAGGACAAACTTTACAAGCCATGGCTCGTACAATGTTAACTGATGTTGATTTGCCTAAAAGATTATGGGGAGAAGCTATAATGTGCGCCAATCATTTGTTAAATAATGTCGTAAACTCAACAACAGGTGAATTACCATTCATTCTTTGGCACGGTAGAAAACCAAATTTAGACTATCTTCATACATTTGGTACTCCTGCGTGGGTACACATTCCATCTCAGATAAGAGTAAAAGGGCAAACTAGAGCTAGAAGTTGGTTTTGTTGGGTATAATGCAAATCATAGATCGTTTAGATTTTGGGCACCAGGCACAACTAATATTCACAATAGTGCTAGTGCAAAATTCCTTGAGCATGTTGGGTGGAATAAACTGGAATCCACTAATGATATTATTATCGAAACTAAAGTAGTCCCTAAAAAGGATACAGTAAAACCAGTAATTGATATTAAAGAAGAGGAACAAGCATGAGATGATATAGAACCACAAGAGCAGATTAAACAGGAGAATCCACCATTAAGCCCTGAGTTACCTAGACGTTCAACTCGAATTTCTAGGCCACCTGATAGATATCAGGCCAGTATTGCATGCCAAGTAAATACAGTTCCGTCAACTTATAACAAATTAAAATTGTATCCTGCTAAGGATCAGGCTGCTTGGCAGGAAGCAATGAATAAGGAACTACAATCTTTAAAAAAACTGGAGGTCTATGAAAATGTTAAGTTACCTCCAGGGGAGCATGCAATAGGGTGTAAGTGGATTTACAAAGTAAAAACTAGTATAGATGGGACTGTTACCCATAAAGCCAGGTTAGTTGCACAAGGTTTTAGTCAGTCAAACAACGGCTACGATGAAGTATTTGCCCCTAGTCTGAAGGCAACTACATTACATGCAGCATTAGTGTGGGCAGCAAAACAGAAATATCTAATAACTCATTTGGATGTTGAAACAGCATATCTGCATGCACCGTTGCAACACAATATATATTTGAAAAAGCCTCTAGGTATAAGAGATGATAACAAAACTGATTGCTGGAGATTGCAAAAGAGTTTGTATGGCTTGAAGCAATCAGGTTATGAATGGAATCAGTGCATAGTGAAAGAATTAGAAAAGTTAGGTTTCGTAGCTGGCATAGCTGATCCATGTTTATTTAAAAAAGAAAATGATGTTCTAGTATCATTATTGCTATTATTCACTGACGATATAGCATTAATTACTAAAACTGAAAAAGAAGCTACTGATATTATTTCACTATTGGATAAGAAATTTACAATTAAGAATTTAGGTGAAATTAGGCACTATCTTGGTTTAAAGACAGATAAAACTAGGGGAGGCTATAAAATATCTCAGGCAAAAATTGACCAATTATTAAAAAATTTCAAAATGGAAATGTGTAAACCAGCAAAAACACCTATGAGCCAGGAGTTTTGCAACACTGATATTCAAAGTCCTGTATTTGATAAGAATATCTATCAATCTTTAATTGGTAGTTTATCTTATTTAAGTAATGGGTCTCAACCAGATATTGCTTATAGCGTAAACCAGTTAACTAGATTCAATTCTGAACCAACTGAAAGACACTGGCAAGCCGCTAAGCGTGTATTACGATATCTAAAACATACAATGCATTATGCATTCTACTTAGAACCTAATGATATACAACTGACTGCCTATGCTGATGCCAGTTTTGCTACTGATATATCCACACGTAAATCAACATCAGGTACAGCAGTATTGTTGGGTAACGTATTAATAGGATGGCGGTCTATTAGACAAAAACATGTCAGTTTGTCGACAATGGAAGCTGAATTTTCATGTTTTTCTCTGTTATGTACAGATTTAGTATTTTATAAGCAACTGATGAGTGATATGGGTATTAAAATATGGGAACCTCTGACTGTATATGAGGACAATCAAGCAGCAATACGAATGGCTTCTAGTCTTGCTATAAAGACTAGGTCTAAACACACAGATATATGTTATTTGAATGTGAGACAGTGTGTGCAGAGTAAAATGATAGTTTTAGAATACTGTATGTCTGAAAACAATATTGCTGATAATTTTGCTAAAGCACAAGGCACTGTGAAACATAAAACGTGTTGTGAAGGATATGGCATTAGAATGTAAGGTTGTATATATTGGTCAACCCAAAGAGGAGTATGTTAGGAATTTTGGATACCTAACTATTGGGTTGTCAATATATCAACCAGGATTGCAAAGTGATTGTATGTAACTTTAAGAGCATGCCGAAATGTGATTGGCTGAAGTTACTGCAACCGGCCATAAGATGGAGCCAGAAACCTGGTTCATTCGTCTTCTTCATTGTCGGTTTTGGTCTTGGTTGCTCTTCGATCCGGTGTGAGGTTTTTGCTACTGTTTTTTGCAAACTCCATGTTTATCGAACTGTGTATGATATTGGTAAGGAAAAGGACACTGCTATTTGGAATTATCGATTTGACTACTGACTGATATTCTCCGTGTATGACTTGGACTGTTTTTTGGACTCTGATTAACCATTTACTGGAAGTAAAACCTACATTGTCTCTCTCCTTGCGCTTCCCTGGACGTACTCATTCTCCTAACGGGGATATATATTAACAAGGGGGACATTCCCCAGGGCACACAACTCTGCAGCAGAATACGATCTCCTAGTCATCCAGGTGGTAAAAACAGAGAGAAATGCATCAAGGATTTCTAGTTTCCCCTTAGGCATGAAATGCAGCCGGGTGACTTTGAGCCAATCACCAGGAGATGGAGTTCTAGTCCCACATTAGGCATGAAAGCTGACTAGGTGACTTTGTGCAAATTAATAGGAGACAGGGAGTTCTAGTCCCACCTCAGGCAGGAAAGGCAGCCGGGTGGTTTTGAGCCAATCACCAGGAGACAGGGAGTTCTAGTCCCCCCTTAGGCATGAAAGGCAGCCAGGTGACTGAGCCAATCACCAGGAGACGAGGAGTTCTAGTACCACATTAGGCATGAAAGCCAACTAGGTGACTTTGAGCCAATGAAGAGGAGACGGGGTGCTCTAGTCCCACCTTAGGCAGGAAAGGCAGCCAGGTGACTTTGTCACCAGGAGACTATGAGTTCTAGTCCTGAATTAGAAATTAAAGCCGACTAGGTGACTTTGTGCGAATCCCTAGGAGACTAGGAGTTCTAGTCCCGCATTAGGCATGAAAGGCAGCTGGGTGACTTTGAACCAATCACCAGGAGACGAAGATTTCTAGCTTTGCAAGTTTTTTTCGCAGATGGAAGTTCTTTGCAGGCTATAAAATGGGCCTGTTTAGAGAATAAGTCAATTATAGTCCAAATAATTGTATTCCCTTCACTCTTAGGTAATTCAACAATAAAGTCCATTGCGATCTCTTCCCAAGGTTGGGTTGGTTCAGCAGCTTGTTGCAGGAGGCCAGGAGGTTTTCCAGTTCTGTGTTTCATTGTGGCACAAATTGAGCAACTTTTTACATAGTCCTCGACATCAGGTTTCATTTTTGGCCACCAGAACTGTCTTCTCAGTAAATGTAGGGTTTTTAAGAATCCGAAGTGGCCTCCCAGATGTGAGTCATGGCTACGCTTTAGTACCAGTAGTCTTAGGGTTGTGGGTACATAAAGCTTAGTCCCTTTCCAAGCTAGTCCATCATTCATTGTCAACTCCGTTTGATGGTCCAGGAACCAAGGATTGGTCAATAGGGCCGTTTTCAATTCTGCAGTCAGCTTATCTTCCAGGCGTTTGGGGTTGCGGTTGGCTTGGGCTTGAGTGGTCACTTGGCCTGCTGATTGAGCTTCTGAAATTAAAGCTTGTACTATTTCCTCTCGGTTGCTGTCAAACTGAGGTTTTCTGGACAGAGCGTCCGCCAGTACGTTTTCCCTCGAGGATATACTTAATGTTGAAGTTGAATCGCTTGAAATATTGGGCCCAGCGGACTTGTTTGGGTGATAATCTCCTACGGGTCTTTAGAGCCTCGAGGTTCTTATGATCAGTCCATACTTCAAAGGCCTCTGGCACTCCTTCTAGAAAATGCCTCCAAATCAATAAAGCCCATCGTATGGCAAATGCTTCTTTCTCCCAGACCACCCACCTTCGCTCTGTGTCTGTCAGCTTTTTGGACACATAAGCGCAAGGCATCAGTCAGCCTTGAGAGTCTTTTTGCAGCAAAACGGCTACCACCGCTACATCACTTGCATCCGTTTGGACAATAAACGGCTTGGTTGCGTCTGGGAGTTGGAGGATGGGCTCAGCTGCGAAGAGGCATTTTAAGGTCTTGAAAGCTTTCTGACAGTCCATAGTCCAAGCCAGGGGTTGACTCGGCTTCTGTTTGGTGGGTGACGGGCCCATTTTTAATAGCTCTGTTAATAGGAGGGTAACTTCAGCAAATGACAGAATTATTATTATTATTTTATTATTATTTATTTAGACTTGTATGTAGAATGAATTGTCTATAGAAATTGGCAAACCCCAAGAAACTTTGAAGTTGCTTTCGGGTTCTGGGGGTTGCCAGTCCAGCACCGCTTTCACCTTTCCGGGGTCCATTTCAATCCCCCGGTTGGATATTCAGTAGCCTAAATACTCCAGTGACTCTTTATGGAATTCGCATTTTGATAGTTTCACATATAATTTGGCGGCTAGAAGTTTTTCTAGGACTTATCGGACCAATTGAATATGTTCTTCCATGGTTTCATTGAAGATAAGGATGTCACCAGGTTTACGAGGACCCCCCGGTAAAGGTGTGGGTGTATCACCTCATTGATGAGCTGCATAAACACTGCAGGAGCCCCCTGAAGTCCAAAACGCATGACTTTGAATAGGAAGCTACCCAGAAGGCAGTTAAAAGCTGTTTTCCACTCATCTTCCTCTTTGATGTGGACCCAGTAGCAAGCTTCCCTGAGATCTAGCTTGGTGAATACCTTGCCCTTCGACAGGTGGTTCAATAAGTCCTTCATAAGGGGGAGAGGATACATGTCTTTGATGCATACAGCGTTCACACCTCTAAAGTCAACACACAATCTCAACCCGCCATCTTTCTTCTCCTTGAACAACACGGGGGCAGCTAATCTTGATTTGTCAGGCTCAATAAACCCTCGTTCCAAATTGCTGTCAATGTATTTCCTTAATTCAGTCATTTCAGCAGGCGTCATTGAATACATTTTTGGTTTTGGTAATTTCGCCCCGGGCTCTAATTCTATGGTGCAACCAGTGGCTCGATGGGGAGGTAAAACATTACACTCTTCTTCACTGAATGCTTCAGCCAAGTCTTTGTATTGGTCGGGTACCTGGGGTTATCTGGGAGAAGGTGGGATGCTATGGATGCTGGCTCAGGCTCTGGGTTCAAGCTGACTGGTGGTTTTGTAGTGGGCGGAAGAGGGGGCAATGGGCCCGGTGCAATGAGGATTTTTCTGAATCCATCCTCCTATTTGATCATCAGGGCCCATTTGTCTAGCCAAGCAAGTCCCAGTATGATTGATTCTGACATCTTGGGGGCCACTATGAAGCGTATGAGTTTGCGATGGGGCCCTAATTCCATCTTGATCAATTCTGTCATTTGGGTGGCTGGGGTCCCCCCAGTTAAAGTTCCATCCATTTGCTCATATCTGATTGGGCATTTTAGCAGGTTAATCTTTATGCCCAATTGTTCAATGATAGGGAGTCCGATAAGACATCTAGAACACCCAGTATCAATGACAGCTTCTAACTCCCCAGCCTCCCCCGTGTTTGGTACCACTGACTTGACCTTGACTGTAAAAGGTATGAAGGGATCACTCACCATTGGGTCATCGTCACAGGTCGGATTCTCGGGGACGTGGTGCCGGTCTGGTGGTCCATTGCTCCCATCTCAGAGAGGGGCTTTCCCAGCTGTGTTTGGTGAACCCGCCAATGCCCAGAGGTCTTCTTTGATTCTTCCGACCTCTAACAGCTGGATTAGACTTCGACTGCAGTACTTGTGGTACAGGAGTAGGGGCCAGACAGTCTGCTGCTCTATGGCTGGCTTGGCCACAGCGGTAACATTTCAGCCCCCTGGTGGGTCAGGTACGAGCAGTTTCAGCTGGTCCAGTCGGTGGTCTCCTAGCCACAATTCTCTTAGGCAGAGCCGCCGGAAGGGGTTTCCTGTGTGGGTTGATGCTGCGATCTAAGCTGAGGGAGGTGGCATACCACGATTGTAAGGTCTCTGGGATTCCCCTAATTTCACAGGCCTTCTTTACTTCTGGATCAATGGCATTTTTAAAGCAGTGTAAAGTCATTCTTTCAGGCCAATACATGAGGTGGCTTGTGACCCTTCTAAAGTCCCAAATAAATTCTGACAAGGGTCGCTTGCCTTGCCTCATTTCCATTAACTTCTCTTCATTCTCCGGTACCCTGTCTGGATTTTCAAATCTGAGTCTTAATAATTGAATAAATCCATTTACATCGTGTAATTTGGGGGCTTGTTCATTGTGTAGTTGGGCCACCCAGTCTGAAGCATCCCCTTCATTCATCCCATCTGTTATGGCTGTAACCAAATCAGCCTTGTAGCGTATTGATCTCCAAATTGTTCTATATGGGATCGGATTCGAGTGAGGAAGTAATTGAAATGTTCATGGCGGCCATCGAATACGGCCTTAAAGGGTATTTGGTCCAGCCTGGGTTGTGGTTGGGGAGGTGGCACCTGCCAGGCCCCTGCAGGTTGAACTGGAATGAAAGGAACCGGCAGGGTGGTGTACGTAGGCTGGGTAGGCCCCCTGAAGCCTGGCTGGGTGGTGCCTCTCTGGAATAGGGGTCCTGTGGCCTCACTGCAGGTTGGGGTTGCATTTGTGGTTGTCAGGAGGAAGATGGGCATGGCCTGGTTCCCTGGTCAGGTGGAGGGGATGTGGCTGCTGTCTGTTGTCTGGGCAATCCCACTTCAGACCAGGGCTGTGTTGGTGCTGGCTGCCATTGGCACTGAATCCACCCCTGGCCTGGATAAAATCCCCACCCTGGAGGGATACTCTCTGTAGGGGGCAAAATTCCTTTTTGGAAATTAGGGGATTGCCTTGGAGGCTGCAACATACCTTTGTCAGTTGATGCTTCTTGCTGGGCCTCCAACTGGCATCTGTATAGTTCCTCATCCCTCACAATACTTGGGTAAGTGAACATGGGTGGTCTCAAGCTTCCACCCATCCCAACAGACTGTGAGACCAAGCCTGTCACCTTTAGATTCTGGAACTGTTGATGTAAATCTGCCTCCAGATGGACTCCCAGGATAAATCTTGGGTTTGTCTTCTTGAGAGATTTCCGACCCCTTTCTTCCCTCCAATCTGGCAGAATAGCAATATGCCTGGGGCTAGAAAAAGATTTCTTCAGACAGCTGGGTTACATCTGGTTATAACAACTTTTGAGTTGAAATGTTTAGGTATAGCTCCCAAATCTCTTTCACCTACTGCCATTCTGAAGCATCCATCATCTCCTCCAAACCAGGGCTGTCAGATTCAGTTAATGCTCGGGAGGGCCCCCATGCGCCCCTCCTGCAGCTCTCCAACTTCGTCTGATTGTTGATCTTTTCCATCTCTGGGAAAAGACCTTGAGAGGACCAGCCAAGCCCCTTCAAAAATAAAAGTGGACTTTGGAAAATAAATGTAAGGCATCCAGAAAGTATCCAGATATCAATCACTCCGAGACATATTCTCTCCAATTGATTTATTAGAAACAGATCTGGTGCGTCAACATTTTCCAAAGTGAAAGAATTTTCGTGCGCTACACAGAATCCACTTTTTCTCCTCCCACTTCTACACTTCATAAATCACGAGAACCAATTAACTGAAATTTCTTAGTATGACATACAGAATAACCTTGAACTTGTCAACTCCTCCAGCCCCCTTCCCATTATGTTGGCAGCTGAATTTCAAAGCTGACATATGGTACTTTAAAGTCTATGTGATCTTAGAACCAGTTTTGGTAGTAGTTATACAGAAATTGCAATTTTCCTCTTTAACATTTCTTCCATTTCTAACCCTGGGGCATCTCATTAATTGTATTATTTATTTATTTATTTATTTATTTATTTATTTATTTATTTATTTGTTTATTTATTCTGACTTATATGCGCAGCCCCTCTCCCCAAAGGACTTCGAGTGCTCACTGAAATAAGAAAATACAACAATAAATTACCTAAAAAGCATTATTAAAAACAAACTAAGCCGTCATTAAAACATTAAAACATTAAAAAT
>SOZL01000882.1:0-15972 GCA_009733165.1 Naja naja | reverse complement strand
TTGACTTCTCTCCCAACTCTTCAAGGATCTTTTGAAATGTCTCCAGTATCATATCTTTGTCATTTTTGTCATTTTGTGAATTTCAGTACTTTTCTTTTGAATCCAAATAAAAATAAATCCTCTTTCTCTCTTTATTTCCCTGCCCCTCTAGTATCCAAATGCTATAAAATCTCAGTAATTTATCTCTTTCTTGCTAGTGGAATTATCTCTTCCCCTTTGTGGGAACAATTCAGGTTCCCACAAAAGATAATTGTTTTATTTATCTTACTATATTAAAAAAAACTTTTTAGTATCATAAGTTCCAATATTTTAAATTCTTCTGGTCCCTTAGTCCATTTAAAACTGTCTTAAGTTAAAGTATTATTAGTTCTTCAAACTGTTATTTCATTTTTCTTTTCTTTGAAGATGAAGTTTTACAGACAAAGTGGTTTTTGTTCAAGCTTGCAACAAATAATTGTAAATTCAAATGTGTTTAGAAAGTGAAATTGATGAACCAGGATCCTTAAATGCTGCTCCATGGTGGAGATTTTGATAAGCTTTTCTTGTCTATGGCACTTGGACTTAACCATTATCCTGTAGTAGGAATAGCCATCTTTTACTTCCATAAGGAATAGTGGGCAATCTATCACCCTCTCCTTTTGTGGAGAGGTTTTTTTAGCACTGGGTCACCACCAGTTTTTCAGTCTTGCCAATATCATTGTCTCTGCTACTCTGGAGACATCTTAGTTTTCCAAAGCCTCACTTTCAATTTTATGGGATTTTTGTTGACAATATGAAATGTTGATGTTTTCATGTACAGTCGCAATATTAAAGTTTACAGAATATAAGTCTCATGAAATCTATGCTTTTTAAAATTTGGATGATGTGTCATCATAAAAATGTTATTGTCTACTGCCTATAAAATTTGCCAAAACGCAATGATCAATTACAGTGCTTCATTTATGCACATTATTATAACTAATTACATTTTGAACAATGTATTCAGACTTGGTCCTACTTGAAAGAGACTGATTGCCATCGCTAGTCAGTGGGCACTAACTTTTCCACATGAAACAATCAAGGCCAATATAAATATTATTTTTTTAAAAAAATATTGCAATGTAAAAATATAAAATAAAAAAGCCTAATAGCAAAAATGTGACTGCTACAACAAAACATAATCTGGCTAACAAAGGGCATGCATTTATGTAATATCTTTTTTTTTTAATTACATTTATATCCCGCCCTTCTCCAAAGACTCAGGGTGGCTTACAATTTTTTGGGATACAACCCAGTGTGCTCAGCAATAGCCTTCATTCCATTGTATATGCCTGCTTATTACTAAGCGGCATTTTTACAAAGTCAGCTTATTGCCCGCAACAATCTTGGGTCCTCAATTTACCTACCCCGAGAGGATGGAAGGCTGAGTCAACCTTGAGCCTGGTGGGATTCGAGCCTACAGTAATTGTAGGCAGCTGGATCTTAAGTGCAGGCATTTAACAGCCTCAGCCACCAAGGCCCTTGTCCAAAGGGCAATAGTAACACAAACCAATATATAACAAGTATGCAAGGAAATGGCCTAACTATTCACAAAAGTGTCACTAGGAGTCATAATCAACTTCACAGAGATTTTTACTTTATTATTTTATTTTTGTTAGAGCAGTCCATTTAAGTTTTGTTGTGATTTTTTATAAAACCAATCTAAAACATTCCTATAAGCACGTTTTATGATAATTTATAACTGATAACTCTTTTTAAAGTATTTATGGAGACACACAATAGAGGGTCTGAACGCTTTGGGATGATTGATAAAGACCCTGGAGAATTAGATTTAAACTTACCTGGATTTCAACTGGCTCTCATTTAGTGCTGTTAATTTTTTAATATAGTGGTTCACTATTTTTTATGGAATGGATTAAAGTTATTTCCAGGTAACTCTCAGATGGGAAGTCTTTTTACAATGACCTAATGACATTAATGATATCTTATTACAGTGATTACTGTTTGAACAATCAGAGAATAGATTAATACCTGTATTATCAGCATGATTAGTGATGGATTTCCATGATATATGTCAGATCAGGAAATACTGTTGCACGTCCGAGTGAAACTCCTAAGTGAAAAATTGTCAGCTGAATATATTATATTTGAATGTAACCTTCAATCAATATTTATATTTAATGTCTGATTACTTAATAGCAGGATTTCAGAGGTTTCATACAATAGGGCTTCACACTGATAGCTGCAATGAGGCAACAACACTTAATATATGAACATATTTAGTATGTAGTATTTGCTAAACTCTGAAGCCCACTAAAATTAAACTAATTAAGGAATGGTAGCATATATAAATATATGTCCATATGCTGCTTCATGTCAAGTATTCTCAACCTTTTGGAGAAAAGCCCATTTTTTACCTCCTATCGCTATGAGGACAGGAGCTTGAGGCTGTGTAAAAAGGCCAAAACTATTTTAACTAGTATACATTGCTTTACATCAAGTTTGATTAAGAAAGCCCAATCACTTGAAGAGTCACAACAATTCTGGGTCAGCAACAGGATTCTTTTTTCCCGAAGCATTATAAATTTAATGTACTAGCCAAGCATCTGAATTTATACGATAAAAATTGTTAATTATTTGTTGAGTAGCTTGTAAATGTCAAAATGTTTGGCACATCAAAAGGTGGTGACAATGTGTGTTAGCACTACAAGGTGGAATAATAATAATAAAAAAACAATGTCATATACTTAATATAGTTTTTGATCAAATATATTTTAGGATCTGTCAGTTTAATGGAGGACAATTTCAACCTGAAAAATCCCACATTTTTCATTGTTGAAGAGAAGGATGAGTACATTCCTCTTGACCAGGCAAGATATTGTTCTGGATAGTGAATCTAGAATCGCACCTCAAATGTACAAGTAGTATAACAATCAACTGTATCTGTGGGAATAGATTTGCAATGCTCCCTTTTATAGAATTCTGGCTATTCTGGATGGATGCAATTGATGATTCTTTCAGATACCTGACACAAAACATGCCTAAACTTAACATTATTGTATATATTCCAGCAATTTCCCTTTTAAAAAGAGTCCTCAGCAAGGGGTCTGGAAAGAAATATTGTTATATAAAAGATTTAGACTGTCTTGGGACTCAGAGGCTAACCCTGAGAGAATCTGCTTCATGAGAGGGAAATGTTGCTTTGTGAATTCAGAAATAATAATAACAATAATGTTTGGCATTAATGTGAGAAGGCTAATTAAGCCAACCTTGCAATCCTAGTGCAAACCTTAAAATAACATTATGAATCACAAGATTTTTCATATTTTTGAGATACAGAAGTCAGGACAATTTTTATTGTAACAGCTTTAGTAACAGAATCAAGTCTGAATGAACTTTGTCTTTCTTCACTTGTCTTCATGTGAATTATGGAGACCCTTATCTACAGTGTTTTCTCAAATTAGTTTTGTGGAAGACACTCAAGCCCCACTTATCTGATCATTGTCTTGATAATGTAGCAGCTCTTCCTTCAGTTCTTCTGAGCTATTTCCTATTTAATCCACAACCATTCACAAAATGGCTAGACCAGGAATATATTGTCATTGCTATTGGGAGAACTTCCAAGAATTTTCCATGTTTGGTTGTACTCTTCCCCTGCTCTGAAGAGATAGTTAATAGTCAACAAAACGTTCCCTAAAAATAAACCAGTGCCACATTCTCTCCAAATAATACTGGACTTTATAATTTATGTTCTTTTTACATAATGTTTTACTTACAAGCCTAGGAAAACAACCGTCTAATGGCAGTATTTCATCATCTTCTTTTAACGATCCCATAATCCCTTGAGGGGTAGAGTCTGGGCAACTGAATGGAGCTAGCACAGTGTTTAATGACCGGATGCCCTTCCTGTCACCAATGCGGAAGCTTTGTTCAGCAGATATATTCTCATTGTGCCCAGAGACAGAAATATCTGTCTCCACCTAGGATCGAACTCACAGCCTTCTGATTGTGAGGCGAGAGCTCCACCTCTAGGCTACCGCATCACGCCATCTAATGGCAGTATTTGCAAAGTAGTAATTAAACGTTATGAAAAAATTATCCCAATCTGTGCCTCATATTCCATGTTTTACATCAACAGTCTATAATACTTATATGGTTTCTCACAAGGAACTTTAACCTTAGACTGTCTACTATTGACCTCACCCCTTTCCTAAGGGGTCTGTAGGGGCATGCATAAGTGCACCAACGTGCCTACCCCTGTCCTATTGTTTTTTTATTTTTCTTATATGTATCTGTTAAGTTTGCATGAAGAGTCAGGCGAGGAGTTCCAGCAAAGGCTTTATTAGTGACTACAGCTCGAATGGACCCGTTCTGGCTACTGCTGCTTCTTATAGCCTGCAGCCTAGCTGCCAGCCAATGGAGTGCAGGATTCTTCCGCACTATTCAAACCAATACCATTTGACATTTTACAAGAACAGTTCAAATAAACCAATAACATTCAAACCTACATACATAACACCCCTCCCCACTAGGTTCAGTCCATACCAAACCCCAACCTATCTAATGTATTCCTTTAAATAGGTGGGGCTCTTACGAGTTGAGACCTTCGTGGTTCAGAAGTTTTAACGTTCTCACCCCTTTCCCTGTTAGGACTTCCTGAGAAAGAAGACCCTGTTAGACTGTTAGAATCTGGTCTCTCCTCCCAACCCATCTCCATTCCAATGTCAGCACCCAAGTCAGGTAGTGATGTGCAATCTTCCACTTTAGATGGTGGATTTTGGCATTGTGACAGGGTTCGGGATGGTTCCTGTCGCACTGGCTCGTTACACCTGGGGTTGATTTCTGTTTGCTGGTTTTCCTCCTGTTCCCCCCCTTCCCCCCTAGAAGAAACATCAGATGAGGGACCTAGAGGAAGACAGGGCCGATGGTCCTGAGGGAACCGGATCTAAGTTGGTAATGTGCCTGCTCAGAGGAGGCCATCCTCTGTTTGAACCCTGTAAGCGAGGGCCAGTGATGTGAGTTATTTCAGCAGGAATCCACAAAGGTTCACCTATAAGGTTCCTAGCATAGACAGAATCTCCACACTAAAAAGAACGAACTTTGGAAGTGGAATCCAGTGGTGCGTGGGTGCGTAAGTGGGATGATGAAGGGTCAGGAAGACCTAAGTTTCCTGCCCATCAACAACTCTGCTGGGGACAAAGTTGAAGGGCTAGGAGTGATGTGTTGAACACTAAGAAGCTTTCAAGCTTCTCAGTGATGTCCCCAGGACCCAGCTGCTGAAGCTTTTCTTTGGTAAAGCGCACCATCGTTCAGCCCGGCGTTGGCAAGGGTGCCCAGGGGCAGTGAGGGCATGTCTGATACCCTGTTGGGCTAGAAAGGATTCAAAAATGTTAGATGTGAATTGAGGGCCATTGTCAGAGACAAGGACATCTGGTAACCCATGGGTGACAACATAATTTTCTAAGCTGCTTGATGACAGCCTCAGTTGTAGTGGATGTCATGGGAATTACCTCTAGCCATTTGGAATATGCATCTACTATAACTAGAAAAGTGTGCCCTCTTGTAGGGCCTGCAAAATCAATGTGGATTCTAGACCATGGCCCCCTAGGACATTCCCATTCCTGTGGGGGGGTGTGAGGTGGGGCAGGTCTGACTACCTGGCAATTGGGACAAGATGCTACCCAGTTTTCAACCATTTTATCAATACCTGGCCACCATACATAACTCCTGGCCAAAACTTCATCCTTACAATCCCAGGATGACCCTCATGTAACATTTCCAAAACCTCCCTTTGCAGTTTTGCAGGAATAACCACCCTGTTACCCCACAAAATACATCCTCTTAATACAGATAACTCAGTTTGCCTGGACTTAAAAGGTTGGGCAAGGTGAGGTAGATCTTGTAGAGGCCAACCTTTCTTAATCCAGCCCATAACAGGTGCCAACACAGCATCCTTGGCAGTTTCTTTGGCAATCTCAGCAGCATGGACTGGAAGCTTAGCGGTCTCCAGGAAAAAGGTGTGAGTTTCAAGTTCAAAGTCCTCTTTGTGGCCAGGTAAGGGCAACCAGTGCATCAGCATGTCCAATGTCCTTGCCTGGCCTGTGAATCAGTTTGTAGGAATAGGCTGCAAGAAATTCAGTCCACCTCAGCATTCTTGGTGACAGGATGTTAGGTGTAGGTTTGTCTCCTGCCACAATGCCAAGTAAAGGTTTGTGATCTGTAACAATGGTGAATGACCTGCCATACAGATATTCATGAAATTTCTTAACAGCTGCAACAACTGCTAAAGCCTCCTTGTCCAATATTATAATTCCTCTCTGCTTTGGACAGCAGTAGAGTAATGCAATTGGGGCCTCCCGTCCACTGGGAAGCCTGTGACTCAAAACCCCCCCCACTCCAAAAGGGATGCATCACAAGTCAGAACAACAGGTAAATTCTCAGAGAATTGAATCAACACAGCATCAGAAGTGATTAGTCTCTTAATACTGTTAAATGCTGACTGTTCCTTCCGCCCCCAGATCCAAACAGCATTCTTATCAAGTGCGATGTAAGGGCTCAGCAATGGATGCTTTGTGAGGTAGAAACATGTGGTAAAGTTAATAAGTCCAAGGAAGGCTTGCAAATCTGCCTTGCATCGAGGTTTAGGGGCTTCATTGATAGCTTTAACCTTGGCATCAGTAGGATGGATGCCCTGCTTGTCAATCATATACCCCAGGAACTCAACTCTGTCTGTTTTGAGTGTACATTTGTCTTCCTTGACTTTTAACCCTGCTTTTCTGAATCTGGTAAGGACTTCTGAGTCTTTCTTGAAGCTGAGTGTCATTTTCAGCAGAGATTAATACATCATCAAAATAAGGCACTACCCCTGGCAGTCCTTGCAACATTCTTTCCATAAGGCTCTGAAAAATGCCAGGTGCCACGCTTACCCAAATTGTAGTCTTTACATTTGAAGGCACCTCTATGGGTCACAATTGTTTGTGCCTCTGCAGTGGCATCATCAACTGTTAATTGTTGATATGCCTGAGCCAAGTCCAGTTTAGCAAATACTGTACCCTGCCAAGGGAATGGAGCAGATGATGCACAACTGGTACTGGTATGCGCTGCTGCAGCGCATGGTTCAGTGTCCCCTTGTAGTCACCACAGATTCTCACTGACCCATCAGCCTTGACTGGTGTGACTATGGGTGTTTCCCATCTGGAGTGGTCAGTAGGCTCTAAAACCCCTTGAGCAATGAGTTTATCTAATTGTGCATCAATTTTTCTTTTAAAGCAAATGGGACCCTCCTGGGCTTTAAAATTGGGGGCACCTTGGGGTCTAGGCTGAAAGCAATAGGGGTCCCCATATACTTGCCCAGTCCTTCTGAAGACCTCTGGAAACTCAGACTTCAAGGACTCTTCCCAGTCAGAACTGCTCACGTGATGGATGCCAGTCACCTCGATGCCAAGTGGTTTGAACCACTCAAGTCCCAGCAAACTTGGGCGATCCTTGTCCACGATGGTCAGGGGCAAACGCTTGGTGTGGCCTTTAAACTGCACGTTGAAATCTCTCGCTCCAACTACTGGAATCTTGTTCCCTTGGTAGTCTTTGAGAGTCAGTGCTTGCTTCTGGAAATGCTTTTTCTGAATTTTGGGGAAGAGTCTGTGGATGGTGTCCCATGATACCATGGATAAATAAGAGCCTGAGTCCACTTCCATTTGGCAAGGCCTTCCTTCAATAAACACCTTCACATGTACTTTTCTGCTTTTTAAAGGTGAAGAATGACCAATAGTGATTGTTTGACTCAGCCTTCCATCCTCTGGGGGTAGGTAAATTGAGGACCCAAGATTGTTGGGGGCAATTAGCTGACCTTGTAAAAATGCCGCTTAGTAATAAGCAGGCATATACAATGGAATGAAGGCTATTGCTGAGCACACTGGGTTGCATCCCGGGAATTGTAAGCCCTGAGTCTCCGGAGAAGGCGTATATATGTAATTAAAAAAAAAAAAAGTTTCATTCTTGCCATTTGCTTCTAAATTTTGCCCCATTTTTCAGGAAATTGTTGGGCTTAAAGTCTCTATCAGGAAATTTCTTCCTAGTTGGTGGGGTTCTGGATGATTTGCAGACTCTGGCTATGTGACCCCTGCTTTAACGTAGGCAAATGGAGTCAAAGAATTTGTAATCAGTGCGGGTGGCCCCCACAGCCTCTGCAATAGAACCCTTGCCTATTCTTCCCAGAGTCTTCTTTTTTTCTCCATTCTGAGTTTAAAATCCTCCTCTGCCTCACTGCCTTCAGAATCAGAGTCTATTTGTTGCAGTGAGTAGATGTGGATTTATCCCATCAGAATGGCTTGAGGCCTGGCTTGAGGCCTTGTTAATCTTTCATGGGCAGCTGCTGAGGACTTGGTGGCTTCCGCTGAAACAGCTTCTTCAATGGCCTCTTTAAACGTGATCTTAGGTTTCATTAGTAGTTTGCTTTGTAAACCTTATCTTTAAGGCCTAAAACAAACCGACAATGCATGGCCTTTCTAAGTTGGTAAAGTCACAACACCCCAATGTCCCTTAAACTTGCAACTAAGTCATTAACATTTTCGATATCCCCTTGATCCCGATGGTAAAATTCGGTTCTTAATGAGGCACGATACTTGTGGGGCGAATGGGCTCAAAAGTCTTTCTAAGTCGGGCCATTCTATTACCTTCAGCTCTGCTCCCGCCAACGCCTTTCGCCATCTTGAAGACTGCCGGATCGCAGGCGTGAGAAAGACCGCCTCTTCCATCTCTCGATGCCGGGCGATCGCTTCCTTCCAGGAACATGTGGAAACGACCGATACGACTCCCAGTCTTCCGCCGCCGATCGAACGGTGTTGGGGTGTTCAGCGCAGCCATCTCGCCAGTTGCTTGTTCGCCGTCTATCTTCTTCTTCAGGGAAATCCCACCTTGTCGCCAGTGTTAAGTTTGCATGAAGAGTCAGACGCGAGGAGTTCCAGCAAAGGCTTTATTAGTGACTACAGCTCGAATGGACCCGCTTCTGGCTTGGCTATTTGCCTTCTTATAGCCTGCAGCAGCTGCTGCCAATGGGAGTGCAGGGATTCTTCCGCACTATTCAAACCAATACCATTTGACATTTTACAAGAACAGTTCAAATAAACCAATAACATTCAAACCTACATACATAACAGTATCCATCTCATGTATTTATCACTATGTTTATACTTATACCTGTTATCTTGTAATCGCTTGACAAAATAAAATAAATAAAAAAATAAATAAAGGAACTTTTAACATGGCCTATCTTTGTGTGAACTGAGCCAACCAATTTGGTGTAGTGATTAAGGCACTGGACTAAAAACCAGGAGACTATGAGTTTTAGTCTCTCCTTAGGCAAAAAAACAAAACAAAAAACATCTAGCTGGATTACCTCGGGTCAGTCGCTATGTCTCAGTTCTGGAAAGAAGGCAAAATCACATCTGAAAAAAACCTTATAAAGAAAACTGCAGGGACTAATCCAGATAATTGCCAGGAGTAAAAATAATCTGACTTAAAAGCAACCCCCCCCAAAAAAGTGAATTAAAGTTGTTATGCATATAATAGGAATGAGACCATTTTCACTCTTAAGCAACACATTGGGCAGAGAGATGAAGTAAGATAGGGAAGGTTAAGACTCATGAAAACAGATGTGAGGAGCATGGGATTGGTTTTATGATTGCTCTTAGAATTCTTCTTTAAGTTTCTTGCTCAGTTGCCTGTCTCTGTAGGCTTCCCTATCCTTTTTTAAAAAATTAGCATCTAGTTATTTACAGTTCAAAAAAATCCAAATTCTATGATCAGACTTGTTTTTTTATTTCCCTGCATTTTATTTATTTATTTATTTATTTATTGGACTTGTATGCCGCCCCATCTCCTCAAGACTCAGGCGTGTGCACAACTAAAAACAGCAACAATAAATACTTAAAAAGAGATTAAACTAATTCCACAAGCCCAAAAATTACAAAAACTAAAATTTACAGTGGTTAAAATAATTAAGAAACCCATCCCCCCCCAAGGAGGGGTCACAGCCCGGATTGGTCGAACAACCAGGTCTTCAAATCATGGCAGAAGTTGCAGAGGTCAGGGGTTGTATGGAGCCCAAGGGGCAGTTGGTTCCAGAGGTCAGGGGCCGTGGACAGAATAGGCTCTCCAGGGGACCACCAGCCGACATTGGCCTGCCGATGGGACCCCGAGGAGTCCTTGCCTATGTGCTCGCACAGGGAGGCTGGCACTCGATATCGCAGAAGACGCCTCCTTAAATATAGAGGATCCATGTCGGAAGGACTTTGTATGTTAAAACCAGGACCTGAATCTCACCCGAGTGCAACCGCAACCAATGCAGGCAGCGAGGAGGGGGGTAACATGGGAGAATCGGAAACTCCCATCACCACCCGCCACCGCGATTCTGCACCAGCTGCAATCTCCGGATGGTATGCAAGGGCAGTCCTAAATAAAGAGCGTTGCAGTAGTCGAGTCTAGAGGTAACAAGAGTGTGAGTGACTGTGCGCAGGGCATCTCGGTCCAGAAAAGGGCGAAGCTGACAAACAAGGTGGAGCTGGGGAAAGGCCCCCCTGGCAACGGCCCCCACCTGCTCCTCCAACCGGAGCCGTACATTCAGGAGGACACCCAGGTTCCGTGCCCTATCCATAGGGGGCAACACCTCTCCCCCTATGGCCAAAGACGGATATTCCTGACTGGGCCGAGATGCTGGTATGCACAGCCACTCAGTCTTGGCCACGTTGAGTTGAAGCATGTTCCCGCTCATCCAAATCCATACCGCATCCAAACACCGGGTCATCAGGGAGAGGGCATCACTGATCTGGTTTGGGGTGGAGATGTACAGCTGGGTGCCATCTGCGTACTGCTGGAATCTCACCCCAAAACCACTGATGATCTCACCCAGCGGCTTCATGTAGATGTTAAATAGAAGAGGAGAGAGGACCGACCCCTGAGGGACCCCACAAGAGAGCACCTCGGGTCACCTCAACCCCCCGCCAACACTGATTATGCACGCCTGAGAGGTAGGAGGTGAACCACTGAAGAACAGTGCCCCCACTCCCAACCCCCGAGGCCGCAAAAGGATACCATGGTCGATGGTATTGAAAGCCGCTGAGAGGTCTAATAGGACCAGGACAGAGGAAAAACCCCTGTCCCGAGCCCTCCAGAGATCATCCATCAGCACAACCAATGCCGTCTCCGTGCTGTAACCGGGTTGGAAGCCCGATTGATATGGTTCCAGGTAGTCCACTTCATCCAGGAAAAGTGGAAACTGCTGAGCCAACATTTCTCAACAACCTTCACCAAAATGCGAAGGTTGGAGACTGGACAAAAGTTGTCTAACACGGTCGGGTCCAGGGCAGGCTTCTTCAGGAGGGCTCTCACCACCGCCTCCTTCAAGGCGGAGGGAAAAACACCCTCCCTTAACAAAGCGTTGACAACTGCCCGGAGCCAACTGCAGGTGGCCTCTCTGGTGGCATAAGCCAACCAGGAGGGACACGGGTCCAACAAACATGTGGTGGAACTCAGCCGATGGTCCTGTCCACTTCATCTCGGAAACAGGATCGAACTCATCCCAAATCACACTGGCCGGGCTGCTTGTATCCCGTTCCTCAGACTACCGCAAATCAGAGGACAACCCACTCTGAATCCGAGTGATCTTATCTGACAGATATTGACCAAACTCTCAGCCCCCTCAAGCATGGGTCCGCCTCCTCCGCACGTAAGGAGAGAGCGGGTAGCCCAAAACAGGGTGGCTGGGAGGTTATCTGTGGACGCTATGAGGGCGGAGAGATAAGACCTTCTCGCCGCTCTCATAGCTACTAGGTAAGTCCTAATATGGGCTCTTAGCTGGGTTCGACGATTGGGAGCGGGTGACCTCCACCTGCTCTCTAAACCCCTCCGACGACGCCATCTTCCCCGGAGCTCGCGGTATACCAAGGAGCTATCCGGGATCCATGGCGTGTGAGGGGACGCATGGGGACAACCCTGTCGAGGGCATCCGATGCAGCCTGTTGCCAAGCGGCCGCCAGATCCAAGCCACGACCCTCCGGGAGGTTGACCAGCCACTCGGAGATCTCCAGGCAAGCCCCCATGGCTCCCACAGATTGTTGGCACTGCAGCCGCCCTTCCCGAGGCTGGCTGCCACCACAACAGCCGGCCTCGACATCGTCTACGCCGCATCCGACGTCACCACCATCTCCCTGCCGCCTGCAGTCGCCTCCAAGCTGCCAGAAAAAAAACCTCTCTGGCCGCATCACGCCGCCAGCTAAATCGAGCCGAAACGGCTCAGCACTATCACACCCCCGAAAAGAACCCGGGGTCTAGCAGCAAGGGGGGATTCCCACTGCAACCACTGAATGTTCTCCAATCCACCCCAAAGAGCCTATTCTGCGCAGACCGCCATCTTGGGCATGCGCAGACCAATCTGCATTAAATATCAACAACATTGTAAGTAATTTCAAGGAAAAACAAGAGGCTTTTGTTAAGCCAGGCAAAATTTCTCAAGGGGATTATAGTGCCTGAGAAAAAAAAATAAAGAATTTGTGGAGTTGTTTACAGCAAAAACCAAAAGAAAGACAATCTCATAGCATTAGGGTGTAACCTCCTTTTTCTAAAGCTTTGGTTTGATAAGTGTTCAGGCAGTAACTGCTCTCATTTCAGCTTGTTATTTTTGTATTTTTATCTACTCTTCTGCATTTCCAGATTCCACTATTTCATCTTAGAGAACAACTTATACATTTATTAATCTTTTTTTTCTTAATATATGTTTGTGGCCATACAAATATATGTGTGGTATGAAAAGCCTTGAGTAGGCTTCCTCTGAAGAAAAGAATGATGAATGCACATTTTTAAAAGCAAAAAAATATAAAAAAAGCTTTGCACACTTACCACTTGTTCCTGTAATTAATCTAATTAATTTCCATTACAGAAGCTTAATTTGTCCTATTTGACTAAATTTGCTGAGAGAATCTTCAATAATTTTGATAGCATGAAACCACTTTGAAAGTTGGAAGCAAGGAAGACTCCAGGAATCTCTTGTTGAAGGTGAAAGAAGAGGATGCAGAAAATAATTTACAGTTCAGTTAAAACAAATGTAGGAAGCACCCCTCCACCCCCAGAAGAATGTCATATTTTGGGAAATATTTAAAAAGGCGGAATATTATATTTCCCTAAAGAAGAAATGGAGAAACATGTTTTTAGAGGCAGAAAGCAGCCCCCAGTCTTTCTTAATAGCCCTTAGCAGATGACAGCCTAGCAGTATGGCCTAGATGCGAGTTTGACACCCCTGATCTAGATGGCTCCATTCATAAGCAAAGCAAATACTGCTGGCAGAAATCCATTCAAGACAGAATATTTTGAACCTCCTTGCAGCAATGTATGACATCTAACAAAAGCAAAATGGTAGGATTAGAACAAGCAGCCCCTCACCTAAGATCCAACACAGGACTAAAGCCATTAGCCACAATAGGAATTGCTCAACACACTTTTAGAAACACAAAGCCCATATTGCGCAAATCCCAAATTTCAAAGTTAGAGAAACTATAAAGATCCATCCACCTATTCAGCCATTTGGTCAGCTGTCCCAGAACCACATCTGGTTGGTGGTTCTGCTTCATCAATAAATGGACCTTCTTTCCAATCAGCCTCCAGCCTCCATTTTATTTCTAATGTCTTTTTCCCAGGTGGAGCTAAACCAGACAGATATTCCTTCCAACACAAACAAAATGTAAGCAAACAGGCAATACCAGCCCAAATGGCAATAGGTCCAGTAATAGTAATTACTGTTACTAATTGCTATAGTAATTAACTATAGTAATATGAAATAGTAACAGACTTTATCTTTCAAGATTCTAGAATTCATATGGTGATTAAAAGACATGAAATAAAGAGTTATCTGATACATAGGAGAAAGATTAAGACAGATACCAACAAAATATTAAAATGTATAGACAACATAGAAACATATTGTCAGGACGCTTTTCCCCATTGCAATGTGTCATTGTGATAACTGGGCCATCAGAAATGCTGAGAAAAAAACAATGATACTTTCAATTTTGGTAATAGAAGACACAACAGGAACAAATCCTTTACTAATAGATGAAGAAAAATCAAACTTATTGGAGGTATTAATAATGATACTAAATATCCAATGTTTTGGGCACATAATGCAAAGGCAAGGTTCAATGGGAAAACCTTAATACTTAAGGAAATTAAAGACAATAAAGAAGAGGCTGACAGAAGATAACATATCTAGATGCTATCTCTAATGATACAAATATGAATTTACAAAAACATAAGAAGCAGTTACTGAAAGTCAGTCCTGGTAAAATGATATCTGTCAGTCACAAAGAATTTGAAGCAACTGAATAATTAATTTTTTTTTTGCTAACAGCATCATATCCAGACTATTTGTTTACATAGTTCCTTCCCTTTGGATTAGGGCTTCAAAAATGGAAAATCCATTTCCAAAATCTTTACAAATCTTTTCTTCATAAATGGAAGTTGATTTTCAGTTTCCCTTTGTTTCACAAACATAAAACATTCTATTATAGAATGGTCGATACAATGTCTTTCTAAAATCATTTATGTGCTCAGCAGATACAGGATACAGTTGTTGCTACCAGATTTTCCTAAAGACAAATTGAAAGACAAAGTGAGGTGCAATGGTTCTTTCCTGCAAACTCACTGAGTGACTTTGAATGAGCCACACTTTTATTCAGATTAGAATTATTTAGGTTCTAATTGTGGGCAAAGGATTAAAAGAGGGACCTTGGAATTGTATATATAAGGATTCAGTGTCCCTAGAAGATCTTGGCCTTCCACTGGAGATACAGTTTATAAGAAAATACCTGAATTTAAGGAAAGTAATTTAGCCTGTCTGGTTCAGGTTCAAGAAACTGCCTTCTAATCTTGTCCTGGTACCTTGAGATTTTCTGAGACTCTCTGATTTTCCAGGCAGTTCACTTTGACTTTTCTTCTAATTTATCTCTTTGAGATCTCTGAAAGAATTGCATTTAATGGATGGAAATAATATGTAGGTCTTCCTTACAGTTCTTCTTGTTTTGCCTATTCCACCACATAACACCGCTCCTCATCTCTCTACTTCAGGTACATAACAGAAAACAATCTCATCAGAGGTATTAGCTAGCTTTGATTTGTTTCATATGGGTATACTTCCCCATTTTTAACTCATATTTTGTCATTCTGACTACACTGGATATTTATGATTTTTGCAACTGTCATAAAAATACAACTGAACATAGGGATGGACAAGTCATCAGGAAGATTGGTGGCAGTTGGAGAAATCACTGAAAGATCAAGAGGGGTGGGCTGGTAGGAAGATGCTGAGAAGAGCAGGGAGGCAGGTTGCTAATATCGGCAATTGGAGTGAGAAGATATTGGTAAGTCAGTGGGGAAAGGCCTGAAGGAGGGAATTGGAAGATCTGGGTGGCAGTATGAGAAGGCATTAATAAGATTGTGGATATACAAGCCAGTTGTTACTAATTGATATTGTTCCTATATCCCTATGTTAAGTATTGCCTTATATGGTCAGGAGGGAGTCTGCTGCCAGACTCCACTCATTGACTGGCCACTGGCAGGAGAAATAAAGTCCCCCAGTGGCTGAAACTTTGACAGTGCTGGCTACATAAGCCAGAGCCAGCCACCGGTGAGCAGCTTTTTCTTCTAACCTCTAAATAAAAGGTTTTACCTGTCCTGCCGTGTCCTGCCTCTTCACTCCATGGGCCCACTTAACACTGGCAATGAAGGTGGGATCCTGAGCTGAGGAGAGAACAAAGGACAACCTCGTGGGAATTCAGATGCCATTTTCACTGAACAACAATTGCAATGCACGCACGGCCAACACGGCACACACCGGATGTCAATTCCCTACGATCCGGCCAAGGAGAAGTGGTCCTCCTACATGGGCCATTCTCAATCTACACACCTAAAAGTCAATGGACTCCAGGCCACCCCCAACCCAAAGAAGAG
>SOZL01000881.1:0-16635 GCA_009733165.1 Naja naja | reverse complement strand
AATTTATTAATTTTCTTGTTTTTATCTTCTGAATCTTTTACAAAAGGCATACAGTCTTTTAAAATTACATTTATATGCTACCCTTCTCTGGAGACTCAGTGACACACAATTTTGGGATACAACCCAGTGTGCTCAGCAATAGCCTTCATTCCATTGTATATGCCTGCTTATTACTAAGCGGCATTTTACAAAGTCAGCTAATTGCCAACGATCTTGGATCCTCAATTTACCTACCCTGAGAGGGATGGAAGGCTGAGTCAACCTTGAGCCTGGTGGGATTCAAGCCTACAGCAGTTGTAGGCAGCTGGAACTTAAGTGCAGGCAATTAACAGCCTGAGCCACCAAGGCTCTGTCTTTGAGCCCACATTCTGCCCATCCTGGCCATTAAATAATGAAACTGGTATTATTAGAAAGACAAGAAAACAGTCAACGTATTTTTGAACCAGAAGCCTCTTACAGTCTTTGAGTAACATTCTCTATATGTGTTGAATGCTGAAGGCAGGGACTTGCTTATCTAACATTTCTGGCTTTTGGCCAATGTTTGATTGCCTTTCCTAACCCAAAACTATTAATGGCATTTATTATGGATAGTAACTTTGTAAATAGATATGATTTATTGAACCAATGAGTGGAGATGATTACCTTTTAACACATGGGGATTGTTATAAACCTCTTTTACATTTCCCTGTTCCAGTTTCCAATGGTATATCTTAGGAATTTAAAAAATGTTGGAAAGTTCCCAAGCAGTTTGCCTGGGCAACAACTTTTCTGAGTTTATTCCTTTTTTTTTTTGTTTGAAAAAAAGTTTTATTATTTTAGACAGATATACACAGAAAAAACATACGATATGCCAGTAGGTTAAAGCTCCTTGTACATCTTTTCCATTCTCATCTATTAATTATTTTTGTATATTCTCACATACAAAATATTCCATATTTTAGATTAATTTATCTTATAACACTTCATATTATCATCCCAGGACCATTCCTGGCAAACAAATGCATACAGACAAATATAAAAAAAAAAATTCTTTTTTGAGAACAGTGTGTTACGGACCCTCCCTTCTCCATGACTATAATTTCAATTATACACTCATTTTGTATATTCTATTCCATTTATCATAGCAAATTCCACTATTTTCCATAATTTCCGCCTTTCTCTCTAGCTTCTATGGTCTTGTTTCAATTATTTCATCATTCCATCATTTCATTAATTACATTTCTTTTTCCAATCCTGAAATATAGAAAATTACAGGAAGCATCAGACAAACAAGAAGGGCGGGAAAAAAAAAGAAGCCATCTTTAATGATCAAATTCCTCTAAATGTGACTAAGAAAAAGGGAAGAAAGGGGAAAAGAGGAAAGAGAGTTAAAAATCTAAGATTGGAGGCAACAACCAAAAAAAGTATAAAATGGGAAATAGTTATAATACTGCAGGGAGCCATAAGGTAGGATTTAAGAAGGGGAAATTGGACATAAAGGGAAAAATGGGAAGGGAGAAGAAGAGGGGAGTTGACAAGAAGAGAAAGTGGTAAAAATCGAATCAAGATGAGCAACAACAAGAAAAATACATAAAATCAAAAATCTTATACATTTAATCCAACAGTTAGACAACGGTTAATTTAAGTTACTGAAAGGATTCTGCAAAGGTACGTGAGATAAATATGGTTAAGTTAGAAAGAAGTTAGTATATATTTTTCTTTTCTTTTCTGTCAATAAGTAAAGGAGGTAAAGAAGGAAAGAGAATAAAGCCTCTAACAACAAAAGAGAAAGTATGGAATTTATAAAAGTATGAAACGTTTTAATACTGTTTTTCTTTTGATGATGAAATATAGTGATATGGATGTTAAATGGTAGTAAAATGGAAATAAATAACAACTTAAGTATATTTAAGAAATATGAACGTTTTAATACTGTTTTTCTTTTTGAAGGAATAATGGATATAGTAAAATTAAGGCTGAAGGAGAATTGAAAGAAATAATTACTTTAATTATTATTGTTATATGTATGCATAATCTTCTTTTTTCTTTCTCTTGTAAAGAATTTAATGGATATCTGTAGGAATATACCAAGCAGAATCTGATTAATAATGGTTAGATGATATAAAATAGAGGGTAATAGAGGTAATAACGGTAAAGGTGAAATATAAAAGTTAAACAATAATTGGTTAGAAGAGATAGAGATGTTATCCTTTAGGGTAATAATTACAGGGTAAAATATTTTTATAGATAATATAAAATTTTAAACAAGATAGACAAAAGTGTAATAATATTGATTGGCAAGATATTGAAAATTTGAAAAAAACTTTTCTGAGTTTATTCTTTATTAATTCCTTTTCCAAATCATAGTGTCTAACATACCTACTGGAACTGGTCATTTTAAAAATCCTCCTTGAATATTTTCATTTAAAGCCATGTGACTGTGCTTTAAATCTTTTGGCATAAATTAGCGATGGGTTATCTTTCCATATCTTTTGTGCTTTAAGGAAAAGGTGGACTCCCTCAAATACAGCTGAACTTCTGATGACCACTTTGCCATATGCTCATGGATTATTTTGCAAAATACAAAGAAACCATTATTCTTTCTAGCCTATTCTCCTTAGTTCTCCTGGTGTTCTCTTACCCAATCATTAATTAGCTGAGGCCCTCAATAGAGTCTCAAAATTAGTTAAGATCAATAAGTTAAATTATGGAACTTATTTCCAAAGATTTTTCCTTCTTATTTCACTCATTCTTATTGCATCCTGAGTATGGTCATAGCTATGCATATTTCTTCTTTGATAGAGAAGAAATATAACCAAAATATCGATCACTGAATTCAGTTATTTTAAAACAATGTGTGCTTAATAAAATATACAGAAGGAAGCACAAGCATGCATATTTGTTTTCTGTAATAAATCTGAAAGCTAGTCTTGAGTTTTCATTAGTAGGGGAGACAGAATTGGATATCAATAATGAGGACATAGAAGAAAAAATTATAAAAGAAAATGTATACTTCATGAAAAACATGCAAAAATTAACAGGAGACTATCAGTAGTCACTATCCTGGTTTTCATTTCCCCATCATTTTATATATCACCTTACCTACCAAAACAGCTAAGTTATGAATGGTAAGCTTTTCACTAGATCTTGAATTATGCCATGGGATGGCAGCCAAAGTTGCCTCACATTACCTTACAAATTAATATGTAAAAGTTGAAACTGGGAGCATTTGAGCTCAGAATGCCAGCTGCATATTTGATGGCTTTTTCCACGTAATTCAAAAGCTTATTTGCAGTTATAAATCCAGGAGGGTTAAATGTATTCTGAAATCTAAGTGCTATGCCAATTGATTGTCACTTTCTTTTCACTTAGAGTTCCAGCATTTCCAGCTCTCCTGGCAGCTTCTGGCAGTCAAAACATATTGTGAAGAATCCTGTTAAAGTTACTTTGGGAAGACAAAGGAATTTGCAATAGATGCTTCAACATTTGAAACTCATTTTACTTGGCATGATGTGAAGGTTTTTGTTACCAACCTAATTTCTACTGAAAGAAGTATCCTAATATAAGGTACATGTTGTTAAAGACCAAGAAGAAGGACTGTAAGATACAACATACCCATAAACATAACACAACATCCCAACATTCAAATCCTGGTCACAAGAAAGGTAGATATTAAAGCTGTTTTGCTTTGGGTAAATTTTGCAAAGGGAAAACAAAATGGAGTTCTAGTTATTGATATTATGAATAACACCATCATATTTCCCTTCTCCCTACTTTTGAGCTAAAATATGAGGTGCGAGTAATTTGTCACATGTCATCATGATCTCTTCTTGAGTACCTCCTCCTTTCTATTTAAATCTGGCTGACTAGTAAAGATTCAAGAATAACAAAGAATATTAACATCATTGTACTGCCAAATCTATTGCTTGGTAAGACAGTGTCACTTATTGGATTAATATTAGAATTCTCTATGCTGTTAGTATTAGAGGTTTCATCTTTCCTGTTGAGACTGTCACAAAGAGAATAAGTCAGGGATAGCATGATAAAATATGGAGTTTAATCTTTTAAGACTAAACCATGGGACTAGAGATCCTTTATGTAACTAAACGCCTGAAGTACCATTGAGCAAAAATATTCAGTTGGTTCACTGCAATCTCTATTTAGCAGAACCAATTCATTAAGAAAACCTATATTTATATATGTCCAAACATTAGCTGCAGTGATAAAAATATAACATATCTGAACTTTCTGTTTTCATGGTGAGGAAAAGGGAGAGAAGGAAGGAAACATACCAGATGGAACAGACTGGCTCACCAGTTTCTAGATTAGAATCTGCTAGTGTGCCTGTACCATTGACACATACTCTGCCTCTCTGAATAAAATTATAACAGCTGACAGATTTTGGCTAGCCCAACTGATTGTTCCTACCTTTATAGAAGAATAGATGCCACTAATGCTATGCTCTCTCTTCAGTGCAATTTGCATATATACATATCCCATTAGCGTGATGATAACTGCTTCTTGTAGTCTGACATTTAAATGTGCTGCATACGGAGAAGTTTCACATTTAAGTGATCTACATGCTTCTTGCTGTTCTGATACTGAGATATATCTTTATGGAGCAAATATAATATTCATCAACATTTTAAGGAATAAACATGATGCTGGATGGCCCCTTCATGCCTGTTTTGAAAAGGTACACTTTCAGCTCTCAGCTTTCTTTGTGAATGCTGTGAGTATGCATAGAGAGTTCTTATATAGGATTTCAATCTCTTCCTTTGCATTATCTTTTCACTAATCAGTGTTCCTTCAACATCTGAGATCCTGCTCATTTTGTTTGTGTAGGATAATCTTTTGAGTGGGCTTACCTTGTTCAGCCTTGGGAGCACCTCACCACAATTTCAGTTTTCCTTCCCTTTCCATACAAATTCACTGATTGGCTAAAAGCTTCCAATGAGTTCCACTCTGCTAGAATGTCTATTTGGATGTGTGGCCCAACCAATACTTTAGCTTCTCCTTCTCAACAAAGCATGCCACAATGCATCCTGGATCATTTCTGTGGTTACAATTAGTACTTACTTTTTTACAGCTTTGAACATCTCCAACAAACAATTCTTCTGGGTTCATTGCAACTCTTTACAGATTGTACATATGCTGTATACAATAGATTACAGAGCTGTGGTGATGCAGTGGATAGAATGCAGTACTGCAGGTTAATTCTGCTTCCTGCCAGCTGCCAGCAGGTCGATGGTTCAATTCTCACCAGCTCAAGGTTGACTCAGCCTTCCATCCTTCCAAGATTGGTAAAATGAGGATCCAGTCAACTGCTAAGAGAGGACTGTTAAAGTACTGTGAAGTGCTTTATAACTCTAAGTGCTGTGCTATAGCTATTACATCACTGATATGAGATGTACTGGCTGGTTCCTTGTGCCATAATTTTACGATGCTATTGCTGTGGTTTTATCTGATAACATTTTGCAGCTAGATGGCAATAATGATTGCTTCTCCTCAGAACTTGCTTGATATCTTGCATCCTGCCTACCTTACATCTCCACTAAAAACATGCTTCATCAGGAAATGCTGCTCCTTTTCTGTATGTTGTCATTTTCTTCCTTTATTTCCCTCTGGATGCCCATGTTGTCTTGTGTTCAGTAAACTTTTGCTGAAATACATTGCTGCATCATTCATTTCTGCATCATTATCTGAATACAGAATCTGAAGCCTTATCTATAATATATTTCTGATTTCTAAATATACTAATTACCAACCAGGTTAAATAAATGCATAGCTGTTGAAGTCCTAGATACCTTACTCTTCTTACTCTTCTCTTTGTGAAAGATTTCTGTGAGGTGGTGTGTCTCTTCTCTCATGCTTGAGAAAAATAAGCTCAATTTCTTTTGCCTTTACAAGCTATATACATTTAGATTCTGTTAAGTTTGCATGAAGAGTCAGACGCGAGGAATTCCAGCAAAAGACTTTATTAATGACAACAGCTCGAATGGACCCGTCCGGGTAAGGCTACGGCTGCTTCTTATAGCCGGCAGCCGTAGCTGCTAGCCAATGGGAGTGCAGGGTTTCTTCCCGCACTATTTAAACCAATACCATTTGACATTTTACAAGACCAATTCAAATAAACCAATAACATTTAAACCTACATACATAACACCCCTCCCCACTAGGTTCAGTCCATACCAAACCCCAACCTATCTAATGTATTCCTTTAAATAGGTGGGGCTCTTACGTATGCGTTGAGACCTTCGTGGTTCAGAATCTTTATTGTTCTCACCCAGTGAGAGGGAAATGTGTCTGCTGACATTTCCCTGTTAGGACTTCCTGTGAAAGAAGACCCTGTTAGACTGTTAGAATCTGGTCTCTCCTCCCAACCCATCTCCATTCCAATGTCAACACCCAAGTCTGGTAGTGATGTACAATCTTCCACTTCTAAGGATGGATCTAGGCATTGTGACAGGGTTGGGATGGTTCCTGTCGTAATGACTCTACTTCTAAGGATGGATCTTGGCATTGTGACAGGGTTCGGGATGGTTCCTGTCGCAATGGCTCGTTACACAAAGGGTTGATTCCTGTTTGCTGATATTCCTCCTGTTCCTCCCTTCCCCTAGAAGAGACATCAGGTGAGGGACCTAGAGAGAGACAGTGGCGATGTTCCTGAGTGAACCGGGATCTAAGTTGGTCAATGTGCCTGCTCCAGAGGAGGCCATCCTCTGTTTGAACCCTGTAAGAAAGAGGGCCAGTGATGTGAGTTATTTCAGCAGGAATCCACAAAGGTTCACCTGTAAGGTTCCTAGCATAGACAGAATCTCCCACACTAAAAGAACGAACTTTGGAAGTGGAATCCAGTGGTGTATTGGGTGCATAAGTGGGATGAAGTCGGTCAAGGGAAGACCTAAGTTTCCTGCCCATTAACAACTCTGCTGGGGACAAGTTAGTTGATGGGCTAGGAGTGATGTGCTGAACACTAAGAAGCTTTTCAAGCTTCTCAGTGATGTCCCCAGGACCCAGCTGCTGAAGCTTTTCTTTGGTAAAGCGTACCATACGTTCAGCCCGGCCGTTGGCGGGTGCCAGGGGCTGTAAGGGCATGTCTGATGCCCTGTTGAGCTAGAAAGGATTCAAAAATGTTAGACGTGAATTGAGGGCCATTGTCAGAGACAAGGACATCTGGTAACCCATGGGTTACAAAGAGCTTTTGAGCTGCTTGATAACAGCCTCAGTAGTAGTAGAAGTCATGAGAATAACCTCTAGCCATTTGGAGTATGCATCTACAATTACTAGAAACGTGTGCCCTCTTGTAGGGCCTGCAAAATCAATGTGGATTCTAGACCATGGGCCCCTAGGACATTCCCATTCCTGTGTGGGGGCGTGAGGTGGGGCAGGCCTGACTACCTGGCAATTGGGACAAGAGGCAACCCAGTTTTCAACCATTTTGTCAATACCTGGCCACCATACATAACTCCTGGCCAAACCTTTCATCCTTACAATCCCAGGATGACCCTCATGTAACATTTCCAAAACCTCCCTTTGCAGTTTTGCAGGAATAACCACCCTGTTACCCCACAAAATACATCCTCTTAATACAGATAATTCAGTTTGCCTGGATTTGAAAGGTTGGGCAAAGTGAGGTAGATCTTGAAGAGGCCAACCTTTTTAATCCAGCCCATAATAGGTGCCAACACAGCATCTTTGGCAGATTCTCTGGCAATCTCAGCAGCATGGACTGGAAGCTTAGCAACGGTCTCCAGGAAAAGGTGTGAGTCTCAAGTTCACAGTCCTCCTTGTGGCAAGGTAGTGGGCAACGACTCAGTGCATCAGCATGTCCAATGTCCTTGCCAGGCCTGTGAATCAGTTTGTAGGAGTAGGCTGCAAGAAATTCAGTCCACCTCAGCATTCTTGGTGACAGGATAATAGGTGTAGGTTTGTCTCCTGCCACGATGCCAAGCAAAGGTTTGTGATCTGTAACAATGGTGAATGACCTGCCATACAGATATTCATGAAATTTCTTAACAGCTGCAACAACTGCTAAAGCCTCCTTGTCCAATTGGCTGTAGTTCCTCTCTGCTTTGGACAGCGTGCGAGAGTAGAATGCAATTGGGGCTTCCGGCCATTGGGAAGCCTGTGGCTCAAAACCCCTCCCACTCCAAAAGGGGATGCATCACAAGTTAGAACAACAGGTAAATTCTCAGAGAATTGAATCAACACAGCATCAGACGTGATTAGTCTCTTAATACTGTTAAATGCTGACTGTTCCTTCCGCCCCAGATCCAAGCAGCCTTCTTATCAAGTAAACGATGTAAGGGTTCAGCAATAGATGCTTTGTGAGGTAGAAACATGTGATAAAAGTTAATAAGGCCAAGGAAGGCTTGCAGATCTGACTTGCAACGAGGTTTAGGGGCTTCCTTGATCGCTTTAACCTTGGCATCAGTGGGGTGGATGCCCTGTTTATCAATCATGTACCCCAGGAATTCAACTCTGTCTGTTTTGAGAGTGCATTTATCTTCCTTGACTTTCAAACCTGCTTTTCTGAATCTGGTAAGGACTTCTCTGAGTCTCTCTTGAAGCTGAGTGTCATTCTCAGCAGAGATTAACACATCATCAAAATAAGGCACTACCCCTGGCAGTCCTTGCAACATTCTTTCCATAAGACTTTGAAAAATGCCAGGTGCCACGCTTACTCCAAATTGTAGTCTTTTACATTTGAAGGCACCTCTATGAGTCACAATTGTTTGTGCCTCTGCAGTGGCATCATCAACTGTTAATTGTTGATATGCCTGAGCTAAGTCCAGTTTAGCAAATACTGTACCCCTGCCAAGGGAATGGAGCAGATGATGCACAACAGGTACAGGGTATGCGCTCTGCTGCAGCGCATGGTTAAGTGTCCCCTTGTAGTCACCACAGATTCTCACTGACCCATCAGCCTTGACTGGTGTGACTATGGGTGTTTCCCATCTGGAGTGGTCAGTAGGTTCCAAAACCCCTTGGGCGATGAGTTTATCTAATTGTGCATCAATTTTCTCCTTTAAAGCAAATGGAACCCTCCTGGGCTTTAAACGAATTGGGGGCACCTTGGGGTCTAAACTGAAAGCAATAGGGGTCCCCATATACTTGCCCAGTCCTTCGCTGAAGACCTCTGGAAACTCAGACTTCAAGGACTCTTCCCAGTCAGAACTGCTCACGTGATGGATGCCAGTCACCTCGATGCCAAGTGGCTTGAACCACTCAAGTCCCAGCAAACTTGGGCGATCCTTGTCCACGATGGTCAGTGGCAAACGTTTGGTGTGGCCTTTAAACTGCACGTTGAATTCCCTCGCTCCAACTACTGGAATCTTGTTCCCTTGGTAGTCTTTGAGGGTCAGTGCTTGCTTCTGGAAATGTTTTTCTGAATTCTTGGAAAGAGTCTGTGTATAGTGTCCCATGACACCATAGATAAATAAGAGCCTGAGTCCACTTCCATGTGGCACGGTCTCCCTTCAATAAACACCTTCACATGTACTTTTCTGCTATTTAAATGTGAAGAATGACCAATGGATATTGTTTGGTGAGTTTCACTCTTGCCATTTGCTTTTGAATTTCGCCCCATTTTTCCACTTAAATTGTTGGGCTTAAAATCTTCCTCAGGAAGTTTCTTCCTGAATGGTGGAGTTCTGGATGATTTGCAGACTCTGGCTATATGACCCGTTTCTCACAACGTAGGCAAATGGAGTCAAAAAACTTGCATTCAGTGCGGGGTGGCCCCCCACATCCTCTGCAAACGAATCCTTGCCTGTTTTTTCAGAGTCTTTTCTTTTCTTCTCCATTCTGAGCTTAAAAATCCCCTCTTCTTCCTCACTGCTATCCGAATCAGAGTCTATTTGTTTGCAATGAGTTGTTGAGGATTTTTCCCCATCAGAATGGCTTGAGGCCTGGCTCGAGGCCTTGTTAATCTTTTCATGGCCGCAGCTGAGGACTTGGTGGCTTCTGCTGAAACAGCCTCTTCAATAGCCTCTTTAAGCGTGATTTTGGTTTCATTAACAGTTTGCTTTGTAAGATCTTATCTTTAAGGCCCAAAACAAACCGATCACGCATGGCCTCTTCTCGTTGGTAAAGTCACAAGCACCCCAATGTCCCTTAAACTTGCCACGAAGTCATTAACACTCTCGCTATCCCCTTGATCCCGACGGTAAAATTCGTGTCTCTTAATGAGGCACGATACTTGTGGGCGTAATGGGCTCTTAAAAGTCTTTCTAATTCGGGCCATTCTATTACCTTCAATTCTGCTGCTCCCGCCAACGCCTTCGCCATTTTGAAAACTGCCGGACCGCAGTGTGTGAGAAAGACCGCCCTCTTCCGTCTCTCGGGATGCCGGCGAGATCGTTCCCTTCCAGGAACATGTGGAACCGGTCTGCATACGATTCCCAGTCTTCCGTCGCCGGATCGAACGGTGCTGGGGGTGTTCAGCGCAGCCATGTCGCTCAGTTGCTTGTTCGTCGCGTCGTCTTCTCTTCAGGGAGATCCCACCTTCGTCGCCAGTGTTAAGTTTGCATGAAGAGTCAGACGCGAGGAATTCCAGCAAAAGACTTTATTAATGACAACAGCTCGAATGGACCCGTCCGGGTAAGGCTACGGCTGCTTCTTATAGCCGGCAGCCATAGCTGCTAGCCAATGGGAGTGCAGGGTTTCTTCCCGCACTATTTAAACCAATACCATTTGACATTTTACAAGACCAATTCAAATAAACCAATAACATTTAAACCTACATACATAACAGATTCCATATTGCAAGCATCTATATTCAGGCTTCCTGCTATATCTCCTTTCTCTTGTGATATTGCATTCCATTAAATTAGCATCTATGCCACAGTTTGAACAGGTTTTTTTAATGGTAGCATTGTTTTGTGACTTTGATCTTTTCATTCATACAATCTACCTCATAAAGGCCAGCCTTCTGGAGAGTCCTGCTTAAAACTCCATCTAGAATCCTGACAAAAAGTGACCTACTTAAAAAAACATACTTCTTAGTTATTTTGATGGTTTATTTCCCCGATGTCAAATTAACATCTAGCAATGGAACACATATGACATTTTGAACAATCAGTTCAATTGCTTCTTTTCCTTTCTTTCCTGTAATACAGCCTTCCATTTCCTTTATCTTCAGCAAAGATTTGTCTTCCTGTTCTTAGGCAACTGTTCATAAGCATCTGCAGCAAACCCAGATTACATAAAAATGATGACATGCACAAACTGACATAATGACCTTTATGTCCTTGCATTCCTGCATCTGATGTTCCACTCATGATGTCATTTTATCACTAGCTCTCCCATTCCCTTAGGCACCTACACATCTACCAATGCATGGTATTTTGGCAACCATGTTGAATTCAGTGACTCTCATCTTTAATTAAAAGTTTCCTAGTATGATTTGATTGCTTATTAGTAACCTATGACTATCACTAAGTAATGTATCTTATAATCATGATGTATGTATTTTTTTCTTATGTACACTGAGAGCATATATATCAAAGATAAATTCCTTGTGTGTCCAATTACACTTGGCCAATAAAGAATTCTATTCTGTTCTGTTCTGTTCTGTTCTGTTCTGTTCTATGTAGCCCTTCATAAAGCTTTTCTGAATTAATTCCAAAACCACTGTCTGAAAAGTTTCTTATCAGCTTTGCTTTTATTATACCCAGATGAGTCCTCATCTCTGAAATATGGTTTGACTTGTTCTTCTTTTGGTGCACTTAATTTGCATATTCTTTCAGCTGCTTCTTACATTAATAGCTTCTGCATATCTCCTTGGTGTTATGTACAACTATTCCATTTCTTTCACATTTTTTTCCCAGCACACCCTCTCTATCTTCTAGGACATTCATAAACAATTTCAAAACATTCTGGAAGATTGTTTACCTGAAGCAGCCTTAACTGGATTCATGTTAGAGCACTTCTTATATTTATAGTTGAATATCTCTAGCATCTTCTTAACATGGCTGCATAAGCTTATTTTTTCTTACAGTATCATATTACAATCTTATAACAAGATTCTAGAAATACTTTATTCATGGCATTTTCAGCATTTCCTACACCCTGTCTGCATTTCTCCTATTCTCTAAATGAAAACAAATTGAACCACTTTCTAGTAGGCAAACATTCTTGTTGCTTTTTATCAGTTTATCAACTAGTTCTGTTGACATACTGAATGTATAGAACACTGAATATTTTTTGCATTTGGGAAAAGGCCTCAACCCCAACTCTGATCTTTTTAATATGTTACTATTGACAGCTCTGCTCTATCACCATGCTAAAAATCCTTTGTTTCCCTCACACTTATTTAAATTAAATTATGTGAACAGTTTTCTCATTGCTGACCCATTGCATTCTGGAAGAAAGAACTGAAGTAGTTCTATATGGAATTGCCCAATTCATTCTCTGATATTTGAATTTAGCAGGGCAGATACATGAAATCATAACAAAGACCACTAAGAGTACCTCTCTATATAAGAACAATTTAGGGGATCCAAGAGAAAGGCTCTCTTTGAGCTTTCTGTTCTCTTCTTCAGAGGGAAAAGTAAGTAATTTCTTCTAGTCAATCAGGGAAAAGCAGAGCAAAAAGAAAAAGAAGAGCAGAACAATAGACAGTTTTATTGATTAAACCTAGGGTAAAAATTTTAGAAGACCAACAGTGTACTTTTCCAATAGCATCAGATGGGACCAAACTCAAATGGTCACTTCTTCCCACCCTCCATTTTTATCCTATTATTTAAGTGATTGCATTTTGATCAGATTCGAGAACGTATGTTCAATACAGGAAAAGCCAAAATAAAAGAAGCTTCCCTGTTTAGCCAAAATGTTTGTGGTTGGGAACAACTATTTTCCTTCAGTTATGTTCATGCTCCAACATGAATATCAATCACCACTGTTAGGAAGAATAACCCTGGCAATAAGAAAAGGAAAGAAAAGGGGAAGGCAACGTGAGGTAACTGAGAGGGGACAAGTTGCTTTTTTTCTTTTCTTTTTTCTTGCTGATTTATTTGCTGAACATGTACCTATTCTGCTTTTGGGACAAGAAATTTAATGCAAGACTCCCCCCACCAAAAATCAGTCAGAAAAAAGAGGAAATATAATTACATTTGGTTTCATCAGAGGAACCATAGATGTTTACCTCCACTACCCATCATGGCTTTGGTTTCAATAAGGATTTATTTATAATACTTTTAATAATATATAAAAGGCATAGATTAGGTTCAAATCAAATCAAATCAAACATTTATTGTCAAGGCACAACATGTGTACAATGAAATTGAAAGGTTGATATCTGTATGACATACAACATTCACCAGTTAACATTGAGACTTCCTGGCCAGTATGCCACAAACAAAATCAAAGCCTGTTTTTTCTGTAAGCTTGCTCACATTATTATCTGCAAGCTAAATTCTAGTGTTGACCTTGCAAACCTACGTATTACTGCTTGTGGATCATGAACTAGGAAACACATGCAATATTTATTTGTCAATCGCTTACAAGATAATAGTATAAATATGAGTAAGAATACAGGAAATAGGTACGAATAAATGGGGACAACAGGACAGGGATGGTAGGCACAATGGTGCACTTATGCATACCCCTTACAGACCTCTTAGAAATGGGGTGAGGTCAATAGTGGATAGTTTGAGGTTAAAGGAGTGGGGATTAGAGGATATAACAACAGAGTCAGGTAGTGCATTCAAGGTATTGACCACTCTGTTGCTGAAGTCGTACTTTCTGCAATCGAGTTTGAAGTGGTTTACATTGAGTTTGTATCAGTTGTGTGCTCTTGTATTGTTGTGGTTGAAGCTGAAGTAGTCATTGACTGGTAGGACATTGTAGCAAATATTTTTGTGTGCTACGCTTAAGTCTAACCGGCGTAATTCAAGGTTGTCCAAGCCCAAAATCTCAAGCCTGGTGATATAGGGTATTCTGTTGCAAGCAGAGGAGTGTAGTACTCTTCTAGTGAAATAATTCTGGACTCTCTCAATTGTACTAATGTCCGATATACAGTGCAGATTCCAGACTGAAGAGCTGTATTCGAGTATTGGTCTAGCAAAAGTTTTGTATGCTCTAGTTAGCAATTCTATATTTCCGGAGGAGAAGCTTCGTTAGATTAGATTTACAACTCTTAATGCCTTTTGGCAATGCTGTTACAGTGAGCTCTGGCTCTTAGGTTATTTGATATGAGAACTCCAAGGTCCTTGACAGAATGAGATATCATCAACAAGGTATATTCTGATAGGCAGAAATGATTTAATTTATGTATTTGTTATTCAGGGAATTTAATACTGAGTTACATTTTTCAAATAGAAGCTTTTCTTATTCCTCAGTCTTTGCAAGTCTCCTCTTCTTCCTAGACACCTGGTAAAACAAAGAGATGCAAATTTGCCTGAAAGACAAAAAGGTATTTATGTTTGTATGGAGAGACAGCAAAGCTAAGGTAAAATGTGGGCAGTTAGTTCAAGCAATATGACATGATGTTCTAGTATGATTCAGCCCTAATGAGCATGTTTTACTGGCAGCTAATGATGGATATATTAATCTAAACTTATTAAATAGCCTTGTAATTGTGGCTTTTAGCCTCTTTAGGCACTCTAATTTTCAGCGTAGTAGCTGATTAAATGAACAGGGAAATGAGCATTATAGTTTATTCACTCTGACATATGATTTTTTAAGCAGCAGCCTTTGAAACATGCAATCATACACATGGACAAAAGCTTCTATGGAATCATAATGATGCTTTAACTGTCATGACATCATTGTACACATGGAATAAAGACAAAATGTGGTATTGTATGAAGACCCACAACTATCATGGCTGATTCCACAATTAAGAGGAATGGGCCATGATAGATGGATTCCTCAGTAGGATTTTTCCTTACTTAAAATTGTACCTGGCAGTTACTTCCCATAAGAATGGAATGTAAAGAAGGGAGAAAAATATATGTATTTGAAAATATCTTTCAAGAAACTGACATCACTAGACACAGAACATCAAAATCAAACTGACTGGATATCTGGCAAACAAAGATCAAGAAGTTCAATTCAGTCAACCAAAATAAAATATGGTACTGCTTGCAGTTCAAATTATGATTTTCTTCTTCAAAAATTCCAACCTAAACTAAAGAACCAAACAATCATTAAAAGAACAAAACAGTCTTAGCGATATTCCATACAAATGTGTGGTAAAAGTAAAAACATATTTGATGGGTGAGATTTGATAGGGTATTTAAAGAATTCTATGAAAAATTGTGATATCTTTGAAGATCAAGTAATCAAAAATATTCTGGATCATAAAAGGCATAAAGGTAGATTTGGTAAAAAGCAAAAAATAGAGATATTTAATATATTGATAGATTGAAGACAGTTTAGCCAGAAAAAAGTAGCAACAACAGAGGAAAAATTCTTTATAAATGCCAGATCCCACAAAAGAGGAAGAATCTTTGGGGTTGGGACCTTCTGAAGCTGTTAATTTTATATTGGGATTTTAAATATTTTTCCTGATGTTAACCAATGAGTCTTTGGTATTCTAAATAGAATTCTATTTAAAAATAGATAAAATACAAAGATGACAAATATCTAATGAAAAGAATAAGGAATGGTATGAATATGCAGAAGAATGATAGAAAAATAAAATCATCTATATATTCCTAGGTATGATAAGCAAACAAGAGCCAGGTCTTCTAAAAGTAAACTTTATTGGGTTGCACAAAATATTACCAACAACAAAGCTCCCAGAGATAATGAAATACATGCTGAACTGGTTAAGGCCTTGAAAGATGAGGCAATTAAAGTGCCATGCACAGTTGGGTAAACAGATATGGAGAAAACAGCACTGGCCAGTGCACTGGAAAGATAAATGTTATAATATTCCATACAAAAAATAGTACTAAAGAATGCTCACACTACTGAACAATTTCACTTATAGTCAGATTGTGCTCATGATTCTGCATTCTAGCTCAACAATGCATACCATGAAAACATCAGAATACCGGTGGTTTTCTGAAAAAGCCCCCCAGGATTATTTTGCCTACAGCCAATGAATAATACAAAAGCAAGACAGGTACATGCAAAACATATAATGAAAAATACTGATAGCGAAATTGCAATTAAATCTAATGGAAGCAGAACCTCAGATATATTGATGATACCATTTTGCTGACCAGAGATGAGAAAGGCTTAAAAAAATGTCTTATTGAAAGTGAAAGATGGAAGTGTGAAACTGGCCTGATGTTTATGATTACGCCTTGCAGGTGACATCCAAATGCACATGAAGAAGTATGGAAATATTAATAGACTATATAGGTATGTTACAGGACTCAAAATTCTATAGGTGTGTAACTGTATCCATGAAATAAAGATCTTCTTGGGAGACACAGTATGACAGATCAGACAATGTATTAAATGTGAAAGACTTCACACTAAGAAAAATACATACTATATTCACATCGTAATGTATGGCTTGTGAAAGCTGGATCATTAGAAAGAGAAAAAATGAATCCTTGTAAAGAAAAATGTTGAAAATGCTTTGGCCCACAAGACATTCATCTTCATGCTAAATGAAGTAAATCCAGATTTTCACTGAGAGTCTGATAATGGGTGAAGACTCACATATTTTGGAAGTATAATGCTCAAGTGAAA
>SOZL01000880.1:0-16507 GCA_009733165.1 Naja naja | reverse complement strand
AGAATATTGCACCTTTTCACAATATTCTAATTTTCTGAGATTGTGGATTTGGGGTTTCATGAGCTGTAAGCCATAATCATCACAATTATGATAAATCTGACTTGACCTATCTTGTTTTGCATGTAATGAGTCTATCTCATATATTAGTTTCACCTTTTAAGTTGCATTACGGAAATAAATGAACTTTTGCGATATTCTAATTTTTGAAGTTTCACCTGTACTCCAGGTTCTTTTGATTAAGCAATCTGTATAGCTACCCGTTTTGTACTTGTGACTCTGGGTATCTCACAAACTTTAAAACAACAAAATAACACAACATAATACAGGAGAACAATAAAAACACAATAAACCCCCTCTCTGAGGGAAATGGGCAATTAAAAATGTGAAAATAAATAAAAAATAAAGTTTTAAAATCAAATAAACACCAAAATTTTTAAACAAAACATAAAAATGCCATGTCTTAGAAGCACAGCTTCTGTCATAACACATGCCCTCTGGAATAAGGTCCTCTCAGAGATCTGTGAGGCTGTCAAACTACTGGAGGGTAATGAACAGAACAAATAACTTTGAGAAATGGAAAAAACAACGGCAACCAAGTCAACAGTCAGATAAAAGAAGTCTGAGTATGGTCCAGATGTGTTACCTGAGTGTCTTAGACAAGACCCTCCCTATTCTCATGAAGATGAAGGGAGGATTTCTACCTCTCCTCAAGGGACAGAGGAAGTGCATTCACACTTGTAAGAATCCGTTACTTTAATCTTAAAATAAAAATATTATTAGATTTTGGTTTCCTAATCTGCTCTACCTTGGAGGTCTGACACAGTCAGACCTTGAAGGCCTCATTCTTTATCTAAGCTTTTGCATTATCTATGCATTTCCCATTGTTATCTTTTTGCTCCTGATTGCTTCATGTCTATTTATTTCTGTGTTCTTTGCTTTGTAAAGCACTCAAGGCTGCTTAGAATCTGGCAATGTGCACATTCAATAACTATTATTAATAATAATTGTAGATTGGAAGAAACTGGATTTATTTGATATGTAACTGAGAAAGGGTCACTAATAATTACCAAATTTAGAAATCTATAATCATGCACAACTTTGTATTTACAAATTATGAATATTAGAGATATAGAAAGCAAATCACAATCATTTCTTCAAATTGTTTTCCAGAAATGTAGCTAACAGTTGATATCTTTCTTTTTAGCTGGAATCTGGGTTCCAGGTTTTAAGTTAATGACACAATCCAATCAAGAGGAAAGGCAACTGCTCCTTTTTCAAAAGACCAAGAAAAAAAAGACTGTGTAGGAAATATTGGTCAGCCCACTATAAACAATTCACACTGTCAGTAATGAAGATGACTTTGATGGAGATGGGAGAGATCTGTTACCAAAGTGAGAAGAAGAAAAACATGTTTTCAGCCCAAACCATACAGAAGGAATGTGACAGTGTCTCTCTCAGACAAACACCTTCCTGACTGACATGAATATAAGAGGGGAACATGTAAAGTTAGAAAAAAATCAGGTAGACACCCCCAAAATCAGTCTTGCCAGATTCTGTACTAAAGCCCATCTTAATAACAGTAGTTTTAGTCTTCGGGTAGAGTTGAATTTTTGATTTGGCTTTCTTAAAATGACTTTAAAAAACCCCTCAGGAATTGATCTAGAGTCTGCTCAAATGTTTCTTGTAATCTTCTAAAATAAAACAATACTGGCTTGCAAATTTGTGGGATCTCTTTCAAATAATGTAAGTTTTTCCCAAATTGCTTTGCTAACCTTATCATGGCAATCTTCAGATATATTTTCTTCTCTGTATCCACTGCCCCATCTTATACCCAACAAAATCAATTAACATTTTTTATTTCTTCCCCATTTCCATAGCCATGTCTACATGCTTTCATATTAACCCTGCATCAAACCTTGATGTGTTAACAGATAATTTCACTTGCTGATGTTTCTTAAAATATGTGTTTTACATTTGTCAGGCATTTAATGATTTCCAGTAATTAAGAGGTAAGTTAAAAATAATAAAATGTCAATAACAATGCATTAAAGAATATGGACTTGTGTATTTGTATGCATGTGTGTGTGTAGCTGTGAAAGGGAGGGATTATGAACACTTTCATAGCAAAAGCAAAACTTGCAAGGAAAAGAATTCAAAAAATTCAGAGAGAATGGCAAAGAAAGTTTTAGAGGCTACAATATGTCTCTTATACAATTTGCATTAGCTGTTTTTGCATGCCCAATCTTGAGAGCAAGAAACTCACCCACTATACGTCTTCTGACAACAGATGGTTTGCCCAAAAATTATACCATCTGGATAGGAAAGGCTGCATTCAATTTTAAACATTTTCAATATAATAGTCCACAATTTTTAGAAGTATTCATTATTCATTTGTATGGTTAGCCTTATATCTACAGCAGTGTTGGGGCATTTTGCTGTATCAAAAGGGGAATTTTAAATGTTGGTTCTCTTTTTCTGGTGGAAAGAGTATTAAAAATAACGGACAGTAGATACATCAAAACCAAAAATGATATTCAGATAAATATAAAAGCTAGTTAGAGATAAATTAATTTGTACTTATAAGAAAAAAATATTGAATGTGTATTTGAAACAAGTTTTTAAATATTCTACTGAAGTCCCTCTAGAATCTTAGATCGTAGGGCTGTAAGGGACTTTGCAGATCTTCTAGGTCAAATCCCTACCCAAGGCAGGAATCTTTATACCATACCAGACAAATGGCTGTCCAATCAAAGAACCATGATCAATTAATTGCCTTCTCTTTTTTATTAATGCATTTTCTGACATTATTTTAGGGCTAATAAATAACAATATGTAATATCTTTGAATTCAGAGCATCCTTTACAAATCTTAGTATCTTAGGTGCAACTTACTTGTTGTACCTTAAATTATTAATCAGTTAATGTTCGTTCAATTTGCTTACATATATTAAAGAAGAACTGTCTGGAAATTCAAATCATATGAAATTGCACTATATTTTCTTCATTCTCAGAGTTAGGGGCTACATACACGCTTAATTTTACAACAGATAGACAGGTTTATTCAGTTTCAATTGGGAAAATGTGACAATCCTAGACCAGGCCAAATCTAAAAATGCCAGGGAATTTCTAGAAGCCTGGCACTCTGACAAATCAGCCATCAATAGACACATAGATATTAACAACATCTACAGACTATGCAAAAGAGATAATTAACCAACCCCAAAAAAAGAAAGACTTCCCTCCACCAGTAATCAGCATTCAGATCAGCATAATTAACTCCAAGGTCAACACCAACAATCTCGTCTTGAAAGTCTCAAGTGATGAAGCTCCCACAACTTCTGAAGGCAAGCAGTTCCATTGGTTGATTGTTTCTCACTGTCAGAAAATGTCTCCTTATTTACAGGTTAAATCTCCCCTTGTTCAATTTCCATCCATTATTCCTTCTCTGGCCTACAGGTGGTTTAGAAAATAGCTTGACCCCTACCTCTCTGTGTAGCCCCTCAAATATTGGAACACTGCTATCATGTCTCCCCTGGTCCTTCTCTTCACTAGACTATCCATGCCCAGTTCCTGCAACCCTTCATCATCGATGTTTTAGTCTGCAGTCCCCTAATCATCCTGGTTGCTGTTCTCTGCACTTTTCTAGAGCCTCAACATCTTTTTGTAGTGTGGTGACCAAAACTGGATGCAATCCTCTAGGTGTGGTCTTACTAAGGCTTCATAGAGTGGTATTAGTACCTCACTTGATCTTGATTGTATCTCTGTTAATGCAATTTAGGATTGCATTGACTGTTTTCCGCTGCACACTGCTGGCTCATATTTAGCTGGTTGTCCATTAAGACTCCCTCTCACAGTTACAGCTATTAAGCCTGGTTTCACCCAGTCTATATGTGTACTTTTGGTTTTTCTTGCCTACGTTTTTCTACATTGAATTTCATTTTGTTAAGATAGGCTTCAGTGTTCCAGTCTGTCAAGATCCATCTGGAGCCAGTTTAGTATCATCTCCAAATTGCTAAGTTCTCCTTCTATTCCTTCATCTAAGTTGTTTATCAAGATATTGAAGAGTACTGGGCCTAAGACAGAACCTTGTAGCACCACTGCTTCCTTCCTTCCATGTAGACTTAGACCCAGCAACCAAAAAAAAAGCTAATGCAATCCTAAATTGTATTAACAGAAGGATACAATCAAGATCAAGGGAAGTACTAATACCACTCTACAAAGCCTTAGTAAGACCACACCTAGAGTACTGCATCCAGTTTTGTTCACCACATTATAAAAAGATGTTGAGACTCTAGAAAAAGTAGAGAAGAGCAACCAGGATGATTAGGGACTGGAGGCTAAATCATACAATGAACGGTTGCAGGAACTGGGCTTGGCTAGTCTAGTAAAGAGAAGGACCAGGGAGACATGATAGCGGTCTTCCAATATTTGAGGGCTGCTACAGGAGGAAGGGGTCAAGTTATTTTCTAAGCCTGTAGGCCAGACAAGGAATAATGGATGGAAACTGAACAAGGAGAGATTTAACCTGGAAATAAGGAGAAACTTTCTGACAGTGAGAACAATCAACCAATGGAACACCTTGCCCTCAGAAGTTGTGGGAGTGCCATCACTTGAGACTTTCAAGAAGTGATTGGATTGCCATTTGTCAGAAATGGTGTAGGGTCTCCCGCTTGGGCGGGGGGGTTGGACTAGATGACCTACAAGGTCCCTTCCAACTCTGATTATCTGTTATCTGAGTATGGTTTGTCAGCCAGTTGCGAATCCATCTGGAGGTGATTCTATCTATCCCACTTTTTTCTAGCTTCCCAAGAAGTAGGTTGTGGTCTACTTTGTTAAATGCCTTGCTGAAGTCCAAGTATATTATGTCAACAGTATTTTGTTGGTCTACTAATTTAGTCACTACGTTGAAAAATGAAATAAGATTGGTTTGCATGATCTATTTTTAACAAACCCGTGCTGACTGCTAGTTATTATTTTACTTGTTTCTAGATGTTGGCAGATTTGTTTTTTTTATAATCTTTTACAGTATCTTCCCAGGTATTGATGTTAGGCTGATTTGTCTATAGTTTCCTGGGTCTGTTTTTTCCCCCTTTTGTGAAGATGGGAACCACATCAGCCTTTTTCCAGTACTCTGGTAGTTCCCCATTGCTCCAGGATTTTTGAAAGATGTGGTGCAATGGTTCTGAGATTACCTCTGCCAGCTCCTTTAGAACTCTGGGATGTAATCCGTCAGGTCCCGGTAATTTATGGAATCTTCTTCCGCCGGAGCTCCGGCTGGCTCCCGATCTTCGCACCTTCCGCCACGAGTTAAAAACCTGGCTGTTTTTACAATCTGGGCTGTGCTGAGTCTTTGGGGTTTGTTTATTTTGGGGTTTTAATTCTAATTCGGCTTACAACTGTTTAATATATTTTTAGGTAATTTATTGTTATTATTGTATTTTAGCTGTGAGCCGCCCCGAGTCCTTTCGGAGAGGGGGCAGCATATAAGTCGAATAAATAAATAAATAAATAAATAAATAAATAAATAAATAAATTTGTGTTCATCGAGATCAGACAGGTGTTCTCTTACTATTTTTTGCTTATTTTAACAATCAAGTAAAGAATACCCCAAATCAAGAAACTGCCAAAGAGTCATTAGTAAACAGCCCAAACAAAGAATCCCTAAGACTGCCTCCACGCACAGAGTCAGGAAAGTCATCAGAATGTAAACTGACAGCAAACAGCACTCCTATCTAGCACTGATGATGTTACCTAGTTAGGGTAATGAAATGTCTGCAGGAAAACAAGCAAACTCAGAGAGCACCAGGGACATATACGTTTCTCTGCTATCTTACATACAGAATCTGTATTTTATTTCAAATGCCTGCTTGCTTATTGATATATCTGGTGAAGACTGAAATGTTACACTTTGAAACTCTGGTTCCTTTTTGCAAGCTTAAATACCTTGACTGTTGCTAGTACAGTCCATGAAGTTCATCTGAAAAAAAATAAATATCAGAAATAATCATTCTGATAAAACAACACTTCTTTATTATTTCTAAAAATGAATCTTGGTAGATATTTTTTTCATTTTGTATTATGGGTTTGGTTCATTAACTTCCATTTGTTAACAGTATCACAACATTTTATAATAAAAAAAATGCTGTTTTTACTGCAAGTGAAGACAAAATTTCATATGGCACAATCTTTATGCCTGGAAAAGATAACTGGAACATAAAGAATTGAATAGTTTTCACTAATATACTCTGGATTGTTTAACATTGTACTCAAAATATATATCTTCTAATCTGAAAATTACATAGGCTGTTACAGTTATTTTACATTAGAATAGTTTACCTATACAAGAGATAAGAAATAAAACTACAGTTCAAACGATGAAATCACAACCATTAATATACTAAGCCAGTGATGGCAAACCTTTTAGAGACTGAGAGCCCAAACTGAAACCCAAAACCCACTTATTTAACCTGAATACTGAGGTTTTACTACCTAAAATAATGATAAACAAGGCAGAGTTCAGAGTTCAGCTAATTGTTCTAAGAAACACATGATAAATGCACTTTTATGCCTCTTTTTTTTGCTACATTTAGCAATAATAAAAAAGAAAAACTTTTGTAATATCTCTCTTTCCCTCCCTCTCTTTTCTCTTTCTCTCTCTCCCCCCTGGAGGGGGAAAGGGGGCCCCTGAACTGGTGCTGGGAATCCCAGGAGCAGCGATGACCATCAGCTGGTCAGTGGAAAGCCGAACACCAGCTGGTCAGTGGGGAGGCAGGGCATCTCAACATCAGCAACTCTGCAGGAAAAGCAACTGACATCCGGGAGGTAGAAGCGAGCCCACGACAACGTAGAGTTCCATTGTGACTCTGTGTCGTAATGGGCTCCAGGAGGAGGGGACCCCGTTACCCCCATTGGTGAGACGGCAAGAAATGCAATGGAGAAATGCGATGGAGAAATGTGATGCAGCTGGGGTGACGACGCGCATGCCCACAGAGAGGGTTCTAAGTGCCACCTCTGGCACACATGCCATAGGTTCACCACCATTGTACAAGGCTATTTAAAATCAAAAGAAGCCAATAAGTAAGCCATCAGTTATATCTCAGGTCCTTGGAGAAGAGTTTTCATCAAAAACTGAATTACAGATGGATTGAAATTTCCATTCATTTCTTATTGATTGTAGAAAAGCAAAGATGATAAGAAGGAAAGATAAATAAAATTTAATGAAGTTGAACTATTCAAATTAATGTAACAGTTAAAGTGTGAAGGCAAGTTACAAAGTTATAGAAAATATTATGTTAAAATCATCATTAGTTATCTACTCTAATATATACAATATTTAGTTATACATCAGTACACTCTTTGTGAAAGAATTGTAAAAAAATATTTCTCTAATGTACTAATTAAATAGGGATTCAGTGATGGTGCTCTTATCTCAAACATGTTTATTGGATACTAAAATGACCAACTAAGAAATTATGTGATGATTTGTAATAATTAAAGCTAAAATAATGTAATATGTAAAACAAATGCTAAACAAAACATTACCCCAACACCAAAACAAGCTTCAACCACAATTTGGTTTTCCATTATACCCATTCACTTGACAGAAAAAATTACTAACATATTGCTGCTCAGTAAATAATACAAACTGAAAAATGCTAATCAGAAGTATAATTTGTATTGTACTGAAAATAAATAAAATGAGTCAGATGGGAGTTACCCGGTTCTCCCATGTTACCCCCCTCCTGCGCGGCTTGCATTGGCTGCCGGTTATGAGGTTCAAGGTTTTAGTGTTAACATATAAAGTCCTCCATGACATGGGTCCTCAATATTTAAGGGAGCGTCTCCTTCCGATAATGAATGCCGGCCGCCTGTGCGAGCTCATAGGCAAGGACTCGGGATTCCATCGGCACTCAGTGCCGATTGGTGACTTCCGACGATGAGCCTTTTCTGTTGCGCCCCTGACCTCTGGAACCAACTGCCTTTGGAGCTCCGCCTGGCCCCTGACCTCCTCCGACCTTTCGCGTGAGTTAAAAACTTGGTTGTTTGATCAACCGGCTTTGACCCCCTCGGGTTGGGATTGTTTTAATGGTTTTAGTTACTATATTTGGACTTGTATTTAAATTTAATAGTTTTTAAGTATTTATTGTATTATATTTTAGTTGTGAGTCAGCTCAGTCTTCGGAGATGGGGCGGCATACAAGTGCAAATAATAAATAATAAATAAATAAATAAATAAATAAATAAATATATTTACTAATGATGGAAAAATAATAGACAAAACTCATTTATCAAATTTAATCAGTGATTGAATTTCAATCATGTCTATATTTGTTACAAAACATGTTCTTATTTACAAGCAACTACTCTTTGGCACTCAGGAATTTAGGATCACAGATAAGTCCTTGACTTACAACCACAATTGGTTGTAATTGAGCCAAAATTTCTACTGGTAAGCAAGACATTTGTTAAGTGAGTTTTGCCCCATTTTATGACCTTTCTTTGCCACAGCTGTTAAAGGAATCACAAAAGTTCTTGTTAGTAACACAGCTGTTAAGTGAATCTGGCTTCCCCATTGAATTTGCTTACTAGAAGGTCATCACATGACCCTTGGACACTGGAGCTATCTTAAATATGAACCAGTTGCCAAGTGATCAAGGGTTTTAAGTGTGAAAATGGTCATAAGTCACTTTTTTCAGGTGTTATAACTTTGAATAATCACTAAATGAACAATTGTAAGTCAAGGAGTATACTACACTACACCACACCACACCACACTACCTAATTATCCCAAAATATTTAACTATTTGTATTGTTTCCTTCCCCCCCAACTTACATCATTGTTTTATCACAAAGTATTAAAGCACTTTCAAGAATGTGATGTAATACTCTTATCTGAATTCTATTTATCTGAGAAAGTAACCACAAAGTTGTCACATTTTTCCAGTAATCTAAAGGCACTTACTGATAATATAAGTCAGGAGGTCAAGTAAGGACATTCTAAAGAATTATTTTCACAACTTAACAAGGAATGGGAAACAACTCAAAGGCCCTTCACAGATATTTTCAGGATTTGGGTTACTGATGGGCCAACAACTACCCACAGTACCTGTAGATAAAGCCACCATGCCAAAGATATATGATAGCTGACAGTGTTTGAAAAAGTCAAGCCAGCAGTGTATCTCCCTTTGCAGCTGCAAAGGAGACAGAAAGGGAAAGAAACCTTCACTCTCTACTAATACAGATCCAAGTAGGAAGAAGGCTGGGGACAGAGGAGCTCCTAAACAGATTGATTTTCCCTCCTCTATTATTTCTTCGCAAGTTGTCTATGTGTGATTTAAGAAAATAGAAAACAGGTTTACAGCATAAAAATAGTATTTGGAATAGAAGAGATGTGTTTAAAAGCTGCCTAGGAATGAGAATGAAAACCTGCCTGGCATAAACCCAAGCATAATAAGTTATAAGTTTATGCAAGGTCCAATATGTTTATTTATTTATTTATTTATTAATTCGACTTATATGCCCCTCTCCAAAAGGACTCGGCTTACAAAATAAAACACACAACAATAAATTAGTTAAAACCAGATTAAACAATCAAGCCGAATTAACACTAAAATTGCAGAGATAAAACTCTAAAAAGACCACCCCACCCCAGGGTCACAGCCCGGATTGGTTAAACAACCAGGTCTTCAGGTCGCGACGGAAAGTGCGGAGGTCAGGGGCCAGGCTAAGCTCCAGGGAAGTTGATTCCACAGGTCAGGGGCCGCACAGAGTAGGCCCGCTGCCGGGGACCGCCAGCCGGCACTGTCCGCTGACGGGACCCCAAGGAGCCCCTGTCTGTGGGATCGCACAGGGCGGTTGGTGTTCGATGTCGGCAGCAGTCGCCCTTAAATAATAGGGACCCATGTCGAAGGACTTTGTATGTTAAGGATAGAACCTTGAACCTCACCCGAGCGCAACCGCAACCAATGCAAGCCACGAGGAGGGGGCAACATGGGAGAACGGGAACTCCCATCACCACCCGCCGCTGCATTCTGCACCAGTTGCACTCGGATGGTGTGCAAGGGCAGTCCTAAATAGAGAGCGTTGCAGTAGTCGAAGTCGCGAGGTAACAAGGGCATGAGTGACCGTGACGCAGGGCATCGCGGTCCAGAAACGGGCAAGCTGGCGAACCAGCCGGATCTGGGCAAAGCCCCTGGTGACGGCTCCCACCTGCTCCTCCAACCGAGCCGCATCCAGGAGGACCCCAGATTCCTAGCCCTATCCACAGGGGCAGCACCACTCCCTATGGTCAACGATGGACATTCCAAACTGGACCGCGATGCCGGTATGTACAGCCACTCAGTCTTGGCCGGGTTGAGTCGAAGCATATTTCCGCCCATCCAGATCCGCACGCATCCAGACAGCGAAGTCATCACGGAGAGGGCATCACTGATCTGGCCAGGGTGGAGATATATAACTGTGTATCATCAGCATATTGATGATACCTCACCCCAAAACCACGAATGATCTCACCCAGCTGTTTCATGTAGATATTAAATAAAAGGGGAGAGAGGACCACCCCTGAGGGACCCCACAAGTGAGTGCCCTCGGGCCCATCTCTGCCCCCTGCTAACACCGAGACCGCCTCATGAGGTAGGAGGAGAGCCACCAAAACAGTGCCCCCACCCCAACCCCGCGAGAGGCCGCAAAGGATACCATGGTCGATGGTATCGAAAGCCGCTGAGAGGTCTAACAGGACCAGGACAGAGGAAAACCCCTGTCCCGCCCCTCCAGAGATCATCCATCAGTGCGACCAATGCCGCCTCCGCTGAAACCAGACCGAAGCCCGATTGGCACGGATCTAGGTAGTCCGCTTCATCCAGGAAAAGCGGAAATTGTTGGCCACCATTTTCAACAACCTTCGCCAAAAAGCGAAGGTTGGAGACTGGACGAAGTTATCTAACACAGTCGGATCCAGGGCAGGCTTCTTCAGGAGGGGCCTCACCACCGCTCTTTCAGGGCGGAGGGAAAACACCTCCCTTAGCTGCGCTGACCACTGCCCGGATCCAACCGCAGGTGACCTCCCTGGCGGCATAAGACAGCCAGGAAGGGCACGGGTCCAACAAACATGTGGTGGAACTCAGGCCGCATAATCCCGCCCACTTCATCCTCGGAAACAGGATCGAACTCATCCCAGAACACACTTGCCAGACTACCTGTATCCTTCCTCAGACCACTGCAAATCAGTGGACAACCCACTACTTAATTCGAAAGTGATCTTATCCGACAGATATTGTCCAAATTCTCAGCCTTCTCAAGAACGGATCCGCCTCCCAGGACAAAGGAGAGAGCTGCGAACCCGAACAGGGCGGCTGGGCGTTATTCGGACGCTATGAGGGCGGAGAGATAAGACCTTCTCGCCATCCTCATAGCTCCCAGGTAAGTCCTAATATGGGCTCTTAACTGGGTTCGGTCAATTGAGAGCGGGTGGCCTCCACCTGCTCTCTAAGCCCCTCCGACGGCGCTTCATCTCCGGAGCTCCTCTGTATACCAGGGAGCCATCCGAGATCCGGGCGGTGAGGGGACGATGGGGACAACCCTGTCAAGGGCTCCTGCTGCTCCGCTGCCGCCAGATCCTCAACAGAGCTGTGAGTAAGGGAAGAGGGAAAAGGCCCCAGTTCCGCCTGGAACCGCCAGGGTCCATAAGGCCTGGGGCGAACCATCCAAGAGGCTCCTTGTCCCAGCAGTGGGGGTGGCCTTTGGAAACCAGCCGCAGGAGATAGTGATCAGACCATGGAACGGGCAGAGCCGATAAACAGGATGCCCTCTGTCACTACGCCACCACTCAGAGACAAAAACTAGGTCTAGAGTGTTCCCCCTCGTGAGTGGGGCCATGAATTAATTGGGTCAGGCCCATGGCTTCCATAGAAGACATGAATTCTCGGCCAATCCCGACGATCCCCAGGGACGGCAGGTTAAAGTCCCCAGGACTATAAGGCCTGGGAGCTCCACCGCCACCCCCAGAGGACGCCAAGAAGTCCCGCAAGGCCGCTGTCACACAGCTGGGAGAAAGGTATGTGAGCAGCAAGCCCACCTGACCGTTAGGCCCCCACTTCAGGAGAAGGGTCTCACTTCCGCCTATCTCTGGGATAGTGACCTCCCTTGGAAGCAAGGTCTCCCTAATAACCACAGCCACCCCACCACCCCTTCCCTGGGCCCGTGAAAGCAAAAGTATGAGAAATACTGGTCAAATTTATACAACCCATACTGGAAATGAGAATTTATTCTTACACTACATAGCTTTCTTCATTAAGCTAATGGGCCTTAATGGCACTGTTCAGCCATGCAGATTTGCTGTCTGTTTTCTACCATGAACTATAGTGAATCTTACTCATTTTTGGTTTCCAGTTAATTCAAAACCAAGTTGGCAAACATTTTCACAGCAATTAGAAGATACTAACAGATTCAGATCACAGGCTACAAAAATTATCAGCAGAAACCCGGTCTGCAGACTCACAGAGTGGAGGTAGAGGAATTGCAACCCTTTTAACAGTTATTCTCTGGCTGACTTAATTTTTCTAATACTATACAAGCAACCTAGAAGTTCAATCAAACTGGTACCTACATGTTGTAAAATCTGCCACCACAAATGGGTACTAGAGTTGTGAAGCAAATGGAAAATACCTAAAATATTTTCTCTTCCCATAACCAAACAGCAATTTCCAAACAGTTCAATTTTTTTTACACTGGAAATACTCCCTCACTCAATCTTTATCTATTAGGTTTAATGACCCCTAAAACCTAACTTTCCTTTTCCTTGTATATACAAACATTTAAAATATATAGTGCTTTCCCCCCCAAATCACCAAAGTATGCTGGCTGTTATTATTTTGCAAGAAAAAGATTTCACTTACCCAAAATGAAAAAAAACAACCATTGTTAAGCGGGAATCTTAATAACAATCCCCTAGAATTTTCCCATTCCTTAAATTTCTCCAGCAGAGAGAACTGCATGCCTCAGAACAGAGACATCAAGGCAAGTGAAGAAATGTTAGCCATGACTGCAAGTCTTACCTCATTTTTACTTAAGGAGGGAGGGGGTTATGAAAAAGTGCTAGAGCTATTATGACAAGTAAATGAGAACTCAGTGAAGAAGTAAGAATAAGACTCCAAATATCCCTTTCTTGACTTACTTTGGTATAAGAGGAGATAAAGACTCTTGAAGTTGGCTTTCAAGATTCTGTTATTATACCCTATAACAGCGTGTCAAATTCACGAGTTATGGCGGCATGTGATATATTGGGACTCCCTCCCTTCTCCAAACCGAAAGTGTCGCCAACCCGCGTGACGCATCCGGCCCGTGGGCTGGGAGTTTGGCAGCCCTGCCCTATAACAATAAAGGAGAGGCCCAATAGCCCTTACATTGCCTGTTCTATGATATGACCTGCCTCAAAGCCTGACACACTTCCAAGCAATTTTTACCTGTTCAGGATATTCTCCAAAGTCTCTAGATTACAAAAAGCACATGTCTATTAATTTATACAACTTTGAGAAAGGCTCTAACTATTCTACAGCTTCTGCAGCACACAAAGATCACCAACACCAGTAATTTTTCATTTCCTTCTGGACTTCTCTCTGGACCTTTGAAAACAGCAATGATTTTTACTGTTTCTGCTAAGCATCTTCATAGTCCAAAACACAGACTCTGTCATGTTGTTACATTCCAGAGGTCTTGTGGGAGATGTAGAATTGGTCGAAGATACAAATGAAATAGTCACTTAAAATTAGTAAAAACTTATTCTATGTGACCTTGTCAGGCTCCCAAAATTAATTTCACTGCAGAGCTAAGCATCGTGAACACTTCATAGAATAGGTGAATATTTTGTACAAAGGATCTTGCCATTTGGGGATTCATGAATTCTGTCAGCCACACATGGCTTCCTAAAACAGCCCTTTTAGCATTAAACAGAAGTCTTATTTTAAATTCTTACTACAAAATAAACCTGCTACACTTTGGATAAGTATATATCTTCAAAGATAAATAAATGATGGGTCTAACTACTAAGCCAGTTTCTCCTTGTAATATTTATTTTGCCCTTTTGCAATTCTTAGCATAATCTCCACAACATTTCTGTCATAGTTCATACACATTATATCAAAGGTAAGTTATCCAAACAAGAGTGATGATGCCCTAATAAGATAAAAAAGGCATGTTCATTAATTGCTATGAACACACTACAGGAGTCAAAGAATGTAACAAGTAAGAGGACATTATGAATTAGTCTAAACAGCAGTGACATTTTCAATGAAAAACAATTATAGGAATGACCCCTGAGTACTACTGAGTAGATACAGGCATCGACACTCCTAAACACAATAACACCAAAATCACATGTGTCATCATAACAGAAGCTCTGACATAGTTATCTTGTAATATTACATTCAAGTATGTGTTTGTATCTGGATGTACATTTTGCTACCTGCTCCCTGCTCCCATCATCTCTGGGTGCCTACTAAGATTGTTAGTAGGTTATTTATTTATTTATTTAAGTTAGTTAGGGTAAATTGAGTCCTCTGACCCATTTGTATTTAGCAGACCTGGTGTATCTCAATCCAAATTTTATGACTGACCTTTTCATTAAAATTAGTTATCCAAAATGAGTATTTATAACTTTTCAAAGAAATACTGTATTATATTTTAGTCTTCAATACATTTATTTAATCTATTTAGTTTGTTAATAATGTTTACTTCTTAAAATATACTGTCCATTTTGAAAACAATGCCTGATTTTTAAAACAAATTTCCAGTTCAATTGAGCCTATATGCAACAATTGAAATTTAGTTCCCAAATCGTGCTTTGAAACGCATAGGAGTACAAATGTAGTATCTCTAATATTTCTATGCAGTGTTTTAAAGAAGCTGCATCTTTTCCTGAGATCTCATGACTGTATTTCATAGCTATTGTGCACCACCATTTCTTCAAAGAATTGCAAAGAAATGTTACAATCAGAGTTCCTCATGCTCTGAATCCAAAATGCTGCACAGTTCTGGTAGACATTGATATGCCAATGTCATTTTTTACCACTGAGGCTAAAACCCAGAATAATGAGGCATTTCTTACATTAAATGTTGTGGGGGGGGGAAGGAAAAATAAAAGACGGATCTTTCTACAGTTCTACAACCATGGTGGTGATTCACTTGATATGTTTATTATAAGAACAACATGATTAATCTTTTTACTTTTTTCCATTTTTTAGGAATAATGCATTGATAGAAATCCTGTTTAATTTCTGTCCTGTATAAATCCTAAGAGCCATGATGGCCCAGTGGTTAGAATGAACTACTGCAGGCTAAATCACTGGTCACTCCTGAAGTCTGATTCTGAGCAGCTCAAGATTGACTCACCTTCCATCTTTCTGAGGTTGGTAAAATGAGGACCCAGATTGTTTGTAAACTGCTTAGAGAGGGCTGCAAAGCACTGTGAAGTGGTATGTAAGTCTAAGTGCTACTGCAATCTATTAACAGATACAGGAACAATGGAAAGAACAGTCAAGAGATACAACTAAAAGGCATATACAAAACAAAGCAAACAAAATAGTTAAAAAAATCTGAAACAGATTTACATATCCAAGAAATTACTAAAACAATATAAATCTTAAGGATTTTTAACTTACATAATTAGCAACCTGGGCTTACTGAGCAAAGAGTGAGTCTACATTTTAAATAATAAATAATTGTGTTTAAACATAAATCACTGAAAGTCAGGAGGTAAGTTTAGCTGGACTGAAGAAATATTAGGTTTTTTTCTGTGAGAAAAGTATTTCTGATTCTTCTTTGCTGCCTAGCTGGAAAATAAGAGAAGTCAGCAGGGATTTTCTTTATCCTGGTAGAAACCAGAGACATTAGGTTTTCTGACTATTCAAAGAAACGCCTCTATGTTGCATTAGTATTGGCTCTAAAAATCACTTCAATTTGCACAAACATTCAGACAGATCCATCATATGTCTGTCAGCAGTTCACCCACCCTGGACTCGATCTGATATTCACCAGATTTTAGAGCATGATCAAAACTCAACAATACAATTACAATATGATCCATATGGGGAAAATAATCATTTACAACCCTCTATTTAATTTTACCTGGCATACTCAATTGATTAAATTATGCCAGATCATTAAATTATTGCTTTTATGATAATTTTGTTAATAAACCAGGATGTCTAATAACTAATTATTCAAACACTGAACTTTCTCTTTTCATAACAGTGGTCCATATACAACAATATTCCAATGCATAATTTTTTGTATTAGCAACTACTGAACTTTCTGTGATATTTGCTGCTGGATACAACTTTTAAACTTTGGATTTATTCACAAATGTTCTGCAATAAAATTTGTTCTTTTAAGCAGTTTGAAGACCATAATGGTATAAATTACATGCCATTTCACAGATCATAGAAAAGCACTTTTTAAAACATGCATACATTTTATCGGAATAAGACTTTATATACCCATATAGACTAAATCTA
>SOZL01000879.1:0-20752 GCA_009733165.1 Naja naja | reverse complement strand
AGCAAACTGTGAATGGAGGAATAAATGAATGAGCCCATCTCTTTGCAGGTTTCTGGATTTGTAAATATTTACTGCCCTTTGGGCAATAAAGAAAGGAGAAGATGAGTATATATCTGGGTAAGCGGGGAAGTATTTCTGCTGATTGCAGCTATTTTCCCAGATATAAACAGCAACCCCAACTTCATTCTCCCACAGTATGGCTGTGAGATTATTTGAATAGCAACATTGCTCTGGTTAACTATGCATACTGCTAAGCCAAATGGTTTGTTTGAATTGGACTTTTGTATGTTGTGTGAATCCTGTTGCTAGGACTGGAAAACTGGTTTTGGATTAACACTTATCAATATGTTGGAAGAAGGTTCCTATGCCTAGTTCTGTAGAAAACAAGACAAAACAAAGAATGCACATACGATATGATGAGAGTAATAGGTAACATTCTGGCAAAATAGTGTTCTAAACTGGTTATAATCTTCCATGAGAGCTATTTCATGAATGAACAAGGACCTTGAGAAGCTGTTTTCAAAAGCTCTTTTCAAAATTTTAGGTGAGCCCATCAGCCTGAATCTGGCTCAGTGTTAACAGACATTTCTCCCTGAGCTGCTGCTGAGCATCCAGAGATGGGAGGTGCTGCAGTCTCTCTTTGAAAGGCTGGGCTTAAAGCTGAGGCAAATCTCCTCCTCCTCCACGTGACTGGTCCGTAGTCGTCCCCAGTTTTAGCTCAGCCTTTCTGGTGTAAGGTTGGGGCTTCTATCTTCTCCTGGTCGAGCAGTGGAATTCTTCTAAAAAAATCAGGCTTGTATCCTAAAATCCCTTTGGGGTTCTCCCTTGTTTATCCCTAGCTTTGAGCTTTTCTGTGTGAATTCTTTTGCCTCTGTTGCTTTCTCTCCGTTTGCTTTCAAAAGGAGAGTAAAGGAGGAAGTCATTCAAAGTTTCTCATATATATTATAGTCACCAAAAAATTTTTTTCTACATCTCTCTCTATATATATCATTAATTCTCTCCTGTAATTACCTTGTATATAGCCATTAATTCTAAATCGGCATACTAGATAGCTTCCTCCCCCCAAAAAAAAATTATAGGGGACAAACTTGTATTCTCCCAGGACCCTGCCCTTTCTAGGTTCAGACTCCTGAGGTGTGAATTCTCAACCTCCAAATCATTGGGGGTTCTTGCCTTCTAATTGCCTCGTTTTTTTCTTAAATTAGACCAGCTACCATGTCAAGCAATTATAATCCCAGGACTAGAGCGTCCTCCAAGGACCACGACAAATCTAAAAAACCCTCTAAGGCCGTGGAAAAGGACGCACACAGGCGGCATCAGGCCATCGAAAAGCAAGTAGCAAGGCACACCAGAGCAGCTGCTCAGGCCTCATCCCCTTCTCACCTTCCTTCCACATCTCAAGCCCTTCCCATAGATTTACCCAGTAGGTGCTCAACCCCCTCCCGTTCCCCAGCTGTGGTCTCTCCCCCTCTTCATGGAGGCTCCTGAGGCCACCTTCACCCCGACAGCTGCTGGACTTCGAAGGGATGAGGAACCCCCTGAGGACATTCCGCTTAACATCAAGAACTGGGTGGAAGCAGTGGTACAAAGAGGCATCTCAGCTGGCGCTCAACAAGCCTTACAAGCTAGATCCACTGTGTCTGAGTGCTGCTCGGTATCACGCCATCCCATGAGCCTTGTGGAGCCTCTTCAGGTACTTTCCCCAGTCCTCACTCATTTCACTCTGACCCTGGACCGCACTTACACGCCGAGATTGGGAGCCTCCAGATCTACTGATCGATGGAGGAGGGCTCAGTTCGCGACTACCGATCAGGTGCCCTAGGAAGTTGACCCCTTAGAATGAGGGATGTCTGATGATGAAGGGCTCACTCCAGATATTCCAGTTTTTTCGAGTCTTTTCCAGTCCCACCTTTTCAAATCCCTGTTATTTAAGGCAAAAACATGGCAGGTTTGGACACTCCTAAACCCACTCCAACCCTCTCCTACCCCAGGGATAGCAGATGATCTTGTTTTTACTCAGCCCATTTCTGAGGCTGATGTCATTCCGATACCACATATGTTCTCAAACTTGCTCCAGAAACAATGGGGCTGCTGCCGATATCCCGCCCTACAAATCAGGACAAAAATTTTTCAACCTGGCACCTGACTTTTCTACCTTATTGAACACCCTGGAAGTTGATGAACCCATCATTGCTCTCACTTCCTCCTCAGCCATTCCATTGGAAGCGGAAGAGGCCCTCAAACCCGAGGAAAAATGGGCGAAGTTGACTCTACGTAGGGTTCACATTTCAACCGCCTGGGCCATTAAAGCCGCCACATCTGCCTCTTTCTTTACCTGTAGCTTCCATAAGATGGCTCCGCCATCTCCGCGACACCATTCCCCATCAAATATCAGGGCCCACCAGGATGTGGCAAAGCTAATCGCTGGCTGGAATTTTCAGCTGACGCCACATTCCAGGCAGTTAAGTTTTCCTCCCGAGCTATTGCTTCCCAAATAGCGCCCGAGATTGTTGTGGCTCCGCCACTGGCAGGCTGACGTAAAAGAAATGGCACTTGGCATCAGCCCCTATATCAGAGGACAAGCTGTTTGGAACGGTGCTTGATCCCCTATTGATTGAAAACTCGCAGTAAATGAAAATTTCTCTCCTCTCTCTCTCACCGCCCAGAACCCAGATCTCAACTCCTGCCGTAGAGGCTCCTATCGACACTACTTCCAGGGCCCATATTACCCGAGGTCGCAGAGGTCATCAGGATTCAGACCACAGTTCGACAGACCAGATACAGGCGACAGGTTTAGGCGAGGGGCCTAATCCCAGGAGGCACTTTCGAGGGACGGATCCAGACCTTTCCGCAAGTCTAAATGATTCCCTACACCAAATTCCCATAGGGGCCATTTACAAATGTTTGCTGATCAGTGGGATGCCTCCACCACTGATGCCTGGGTCAGGAACACTGTCAGATTTGGCCTCGCTCTTGAATTTTGTGCCCCTCCCCCGGATTTTTCATGGCCTGCCCCATCTCCAACCAAAGAGCAAAAGGAGCTCATGGAAGAAGCTATATCACATCTCCTCCAAATCCAGGCCATTAAGCCAGTCCCCTTGGGACTCCAAGGTAGCGGTTTCTACTCTCACCTTTTCGTGGTACCAAAACACTCCGGGGCTGGAGGGCTATATTAGATCTTAAACGCCTAAATCACTATCTAGTCTATAGGAAGTTTAAAATGACTACTCTCCAGGACATTCTCGGGAATCAGACACGATCTCCTCACCTCTATAGATTTAACTGAGGCCTACTTACATATTCCAATTCGCTCATCACATTCAAAATTTCTTCGCTTTTGCTATAATCACAAGCACTATGAGTACACAGCCCTTCTCTTTGGCCTCTCCTTCTGCTCCCAGGACCTTCACTAAGGTCCTGGCAGCCTTGGCTGCCTATTTGAGAGATAGGTTGGTTTGCATCCAATGCTATCTGGATGACATCTTAATACTGGCCTCCTCGCTCCAACGAGCTCAGCAAGATACCCTATTCACCCTCCATGTTCTGCAGGCTCACGGGTTCTCCATAAATAGATTGAAAAGCCAGTTGTCGCCCTCCACCAGAATTATCCATTTAGGTTCAATCATTGATTCTGTGGAAGGCAGGGTTTTCCTATCCACTGAGAGACTCAATAGCATTACGGGTTAATCCAACAGATTAGTGGGGCTAGGAGGGTTAAATTATGTCTTCTCTCTCAACTGCTGGGAAAAATGATTTCGTCTATCTTTATTCTTCCCTGGGCCCTGTTCCACACCAGAACCCTTCAGTGGTTCCTGTTGCCATTCCAGCGTGCTGGAAGGGCAGACACCACCGCATGAGTCATCCTTCCTGCAGCAGTCATCCGATCCCTCAGATGGTGGACGTGGCCCACAATCAACAGCGGCTGCCCCTTCAGGGAGCCCCGCCGGCTGATAGTCACCTCAGACGCCAGTCTGGTAGGATGGGGGGCTCATCACCTTTCCCACACAACTCAAGGTCTCTGGTCCAGGGCAGAGAGCGCCCTCAACATAAACTTGCTGGAGCTCCGAGCTGTTCGCTTAGCTCTTCTAGAGTTCCTCCCTCATCTCCACCATCAACACGTATTAGTTCTCACAGACAACATCACTACAAAAGCACACATCAACAAGCAAGGGGGCACTCCAAGTTGTTGATGCGGAAACAGAGTTCCTGTTCACATGGGCCGAGGTCCACCTCTCCCTCAAAGCAGACCATATCTCAGGGATGGACAATGCCCAGGCGGACTGGCTAAGCAGATCCACCGACCAGGCGAATGGCATCTGGACCCCAAGATTTTTCGGCGATGCGGCGGTTGGGTCAGCCAGTGGTCAACCTGTTCGCCTCTCCCGTCAACGCACAGCTTCCCCGGTTCTTTTCCAGATACCCCCACGGGGGCAGAGGACATAGATGCCCTCAGAGCTCGCTGGCCCCCAGGTCTCCTTTATGCCTTCCCTCCCTGTGATTCCCAAGCTCGTTCAGAAATTGTTAATCGAGAGGGCAGATCTCCTACTAGTGGCCCCATACTGGCCAAGAAGGCCCTGGTTTGCGGACCTCAAGGATCTCTCCACGGAACCTCCGTGGCGGATCCCGCCGTCAGAGGTCTCTCTCTCACAGGGTCCCCTGTTCCACCCGCATCCACAATGGTTAAACTTAGCCGTGTGGAAGTTGAGTGGCTGTTTAAGAGCTGAGCACCTTTCCCCCCAGGTTATTTCTACCATCCAGGCGGCCAGACGGCCCTCCACCAATCGAATCTATGAAGCCACTTGGTCGAGTTTCTGTTGCTGGTGCAGCAGACGTGGCTCTGATCCCACTTCCCCTTCTGTGGCGCAGTTACTAGAGTTTTTGCAAGAAGGTTTGAACAAAGGGCTGGCCCCTAACACCCTGCGACGGCAAGTGGCAGCTCTCGCATCAGTGGTTTCCTGGGAGGGTTTTCCCTCTCTCTCTCACCACCCGCATCCGCAGTTTCCTCCGGGGTGCTAAGAATTTACGACCCCCCACTGTCCACCGTTACCCCACCTGGGACCTCACCAAAGTTCTTTCAGCTCTTACCACCGGCCCCTTTGAGCCCTTACGCACTTCTTCTCTCCGCTAACCTACAAGGTGGTTTTCTCATCGCCATCATGTCAGCAAGGCGATCTCGAGCTGGCGGCACTCTCTATCCATAAGGAGCTGTGCATTTTCCATGAAAACAGGGTTGTCCTTAGGCCTGACCCTTCCTTCCTCCCAAGGTAAACTCCGCTTTCCATAGGGCACAGGAGCTGGTGCTCCCCAATTTTGTGTTCGCCCGTCACTGCCTCGGCGGTGGCACACATTGATGGACGGGCACTACGATTTACATTGATCATACTTCGCCCATCGTCGATCTGAGGCTCTCTTTGTTTCGTTCCAACCTACCTTCCTTGGGCTCAAGGTCTCCTCTTCCACCCTTGGTAGGTGGCTGCGGGCCACCATAGCGAAGGCCTATGAATCACAGTCATTACCAGTGCCACGGGTCTTCACGGCTCACTCCACAAGGAGTGCAGCTACCACAGCGGCTTGGGCCACCCAAGCTTCTATTGAGGAGATTTGTAGGGCAGCCACTTGGGCTTCGGCCTCTCCCTTTATTCATCATTACAAGGTCGATCTTTTTGCCTCTGCCGGCTGCTGCCGGCAGGAGAGTATTACAACAGGTTCTTTCGGCTCCAGACCCGCCTTTACTTCCGACGGAGTCCCTCCCTTAGGACACTTCCCAGCTTTGGTATGTCCCATCTCTGGATGCTCGCAGCAGCTCAGGGGAGAATGGGCGTTGGGACTTACCTGATACGCCCTTTCTCCATGAGCTGCGTAGAGCATCCAGCCCCTCCCTTTCTTTCTCCGTCTGGTGGGCGGGCCTGTTTCCGACCAGGGTCCTTTTCATGTAACTTGTCGAAGTCGTCTAATCCTGTACATTGGCCCAAAAACTGGGGGCGGACCAGTCCGTGGAGGAGGAGGAGCGTCCTCAGCTTTAAGCCCAGCCTTTCAAGAGACAGACTGCAGCACCTCCCATCTCTGGATGCTCGCAGCTCACGGAGAAAGGGTATCAGGTAAGTCCCAACGCCCAATTTAAACAATCCAAACATGATGTATGAATCCAGAATCTTAGTCTCTTTACCTGTCAATGAAAATAGTTCTTGCACCAAATGTAAAGTCACATAATGACTCATTAATGACCCATTCCTTAGGGACAGAAGTTATGTTCTGATAATAGTTGTAAGTTGAGGACTGCCTGTAAAGAAATACATGTTTATTCTTAAATATGAATATGTATGTATGTATGTGTATGTATGTATGTATGTATGTATGTTATATGTATATATGTATATATACAGGTGAAACTCGAAAAATTAGAATACCGTGTAAAAGTTCATTTATTTCCATAATGCAACTTAAAAGGTGAAACTAATATATGAGATAGACTCATCACATGGAAAGCAAGATAGTTCAAGACATGATTTGTCATAATTGTGATGATTATGGCTTACAGCTCATGAAAACCCCAAATCCATAATCTCAGAAAATTAGAATATTACATGCAATCAATAAAACAAGGATTGGACATAGAGCAATATCGGACCTCTGAAAAGTATAAGCATACATATGTACTCAGTACTTGGTTTGGGCCCCTTTTGCAGCAATTACTGCCTCAATGCGTGGCATGGCAGCTAGCAGCCTGTGGCACTGCTGAGGTGTTATGGAAGACCAGGATGCTTCAATAGCGGGATGCTTCAGCTCTTCTGCATTGTTCGGTCTCATGTCTCTCATCTTTCTCTTGGCAACGTCCCATAGATTCTCTATGGGGTTCAGGTCAGGCGAGGTTTGCTGGCCAATCAAGCACAGTAATCCCACGGTCATTGAACCAGGTTTTGGGGCTTTTGGCAGTGTGGGCAGGTGCCAAGTCCTGCTGGAAAATGAAGTCAGCATCCCCATAAAGCTCGTCTGTGGAAGGAAGCATAAAGTGCTCCAAAATCTCCTGGTAGATGGCTGAGTTGACCCTGGACTTAATGAAGCGCAGTGGCCCAACACCAGCAGATGACATGGCTCCCAAATCAACAGACTGTGGAAACTTCACACTGGACTTCAAGCATCTTGCAGTCTGTGCCTCTCCATTCTTCCTCCAGACTCTGTGTTCTTGGTTTCCAAATGAGATGCAAAAGTTGCTCTCATCAGAGACTTTGGACACACTGAGCAACTGTGGGGAATGTTTAAATTATTATTTGTGTGTAAATATTTCAAATTTTCAACCTGCCGTCCCTGGGGGATCTGCGGGATAGCCGGTTCATGTCTTCTATGGGCCATGGGCCTGACCCAATTAATTCATGGCCCCACTCCTGGGGGGAACACTCTGGACCTAGTTTTTGTCTCTGAATGGTGGCGTAGTGACAGAGGGCATCCTGTTTATCTGGCTCTGCCCGTTCCATGGTCTGATCACTATCTCCTGCGGCTGGTTTTGGCCACCCCCACTGCTGGGACAAGGAGCCTCTTGGATGGTTCCGCCCAAGCCCTTATGGACCCTGGCGGTTCCAGGCGGAACTGGGGCCTTTTCCTCTTCCCTTACTCACAGCTCTGTTGAGGATCTGGCGGCCGCAGCAGCGGGCAGCTTCAGAGCCCTTGACAGGGTTGTCCCCATCGTCCCCTCACTGCGCCCGCGGATCTCGGATGGCTCCCTGGTATACAGAGGAGCTCGGGAGATGGCGCCATCGGAGGGCTTAGAGAGCGACCGACAGTTAAGAGCCCATATTAGGACTTACCCTATGAGGATGGCGAGAAGGTCTTATCTCTCCGCCCTCATAGCGTCCGCAGAATAACCGCCCAGCCGCCCTGTTCGGGTTGGCTCTCTCCTTTGTCCTGGGGAGGCGGATCCGTTCGAGAAGGGCTGAGGAATTTGGACAATATCTGTCGGATAAGATCACTCATTCGAAGATGGGTTGTCCACTGATTTGCAGTGGTCTGAGGCGGGATACAGGTAGTCTGGCAAGTGTGTTCTGGGATGAGTTCGATCCTGTTTCGAGGATGAAGTGGGCGGGATTATCGCGGCGCCTGAGTTCCACCACATGTTTGTTGGACCCGTGCCCTTCCTGGCTGTCTTATGCGCCAGGGAGGTCACCTTTGGTTGGACCGCGTGCCCTCCCCTCCTGAGGCCCCTCTGAAGAAGCCTGCCCTGGATCGACTGTGTTAGATAACTTTCGTCCAGTCTCCAACCTTCGCTTTTTGGCGAAGGTTGTTGAATGTGGTGGCCAGACAATTTCCGCTTTTCCTGGATGAAAGGACTACCTAGATCCGTGCCAATCGGGCTTCGGTCTGGTTTCAGCACGAGACGGCATTGGTCGCACTGATGGATGATCTCTGGAGGGAGCGGGACAGGGGTTCTTCCTCTGTCCTGGTCCTGTTAGCCTCTCAGCGGCTTTCGATACCATCGACCATGGTATCCTTTTGCGCGCCTCCGGGGTTGGGGGTGGGGGCACTGTTTTTGGTGGCTCTCCTCCTACCTGGGCGGTCGCAATCGGGTTAGCAGGGGGGCAGAGATCGGCCCGAGGCACTCACTTGTGGGGTCCCTCAGGGGTCGTCCTCTTCCCCTTTTATTTAATATCTACATGAAACGCTGGGTGAGATCATTCGTGGTTTTGGGGTGAGTATCATCAATATGCTGATGATACACAGTTATATATCTCCACCCTGGCCAGATCAGTGATGCCCTCCGTGATGACTCGCTGTCTGGATGCGTGCGGATCTGGATGGGCGGAAATATGCCCGACTCAACCCGGCCAAGACTGAGTGGCTGTACATACCGGCATCGCGGTCTAGTTTGGAATGTCCATCGTTGACCATAGGGGAGTGGTGCTGCCCCCTGTGGATAGGGCTAGGAATCTGGGGGTCCTCCTGGATGCACGGCTCGGTTGGAGGAGCAGGTGGGAGCCGTCACCAGGGGGGCTTTTGCCCAGATCCGGCTGGTTCGCCAGCTTAGCCCGTTTCTGGACCGCGATGCCCTGCGTACGGTCACTCATGCCCTTGTTACCTCGCGACTTCGACTACTGCAGCGCTCTCTATTTAGGACTGCCCTTGCACACCATCCGGAGATTGCAGCTGGTGCAGAATGCAGCGGCGGCGGGTGGTGATGGGAGTTCCCCGGTTCTCCCATGTTGCCCCCTCCTGCGTGGCTTGCATTGGTTGCCGGTTGCGCTCGGGTGAGGTTCAAGGTTCTATCCTTAACATACAAAGTCCTTCACGACATGGGTCCCTATTATTTAAGGGAGCGACTGCTGCCGACATCGAACACCAACCGCCCTGTACGATCCCACAGACAGGGGCTCCTTGGGGTCCCGTCAGCGGACAGTGCCGGCTGGCGGTCCCCGACGACGGGCCTACTCTGTTGCGGCCCCTGACCTGTGGAATCAACTTCCCCTGGAGCTTCGCCTGGCCCCTGACCTCTGCACTTTCCGTCGCGACCTGAAGACCTGGTTGTTTAACCAATCCGGGCTGTGACCCTGGGGTGGGGTGGTCTTTTTAGAGTTTTATCTCTGCAATTTTAGTGTTAATTCGGCTTGATTGTTTAATCTGGTTTTAACTAATTTATTGTTGTGTGTTTTTATTTTGTAAGCCGCCCGAGTCCTTTTGGAGAGGGGGCGGCATATAAGTCGAATTAATAAATAAATAAATAAATAAATAAATAAATAATAAATATATTTTGGCCAATCAGGAGAGCTGCAAGATTGGAGTCTTTTGTAACTGACTCTGTGAGGGTATATAAGCCCCTCCCACCAACTCACATGCTGCTTAGCAAAAAGGACAAGAGAGAAACAGGTGCTGCTCTGTTAGCTAAGTCAGGGATTGATCAGTGAAATGTAAATAGGTTTGTTGAATAAAAGAATTTGTTGTTACTTCAAAATGGTCTGGCAAATCTTTTGGCTATAATTACATTGGCACGATTCATCGATTACTTTCACAGCAACAGCCCAGGTCTGTTTTCTTTAGCCCAGGTAAGACGTTTCTGATGACATTTGAAGCCCATGTCCAGGATGCATCTGTGTGTTGTGGCTCTTGATGCATTGACTCCAGCCTCAGTCCACTCCTTGTGAAAGTCCCCAACACTTTTGAACGGCCTTTTCCTGACAATCCTCTCCAGGCTGTGGTCATCCCTGCTGCTTGTGCACCTTTTTCTTCCACACTTTTCCCTTCCACATAACTTTCTATTAATGTGCTTTGATACAGCACTTTGGGAACATCCAACTTCTTTTGCAATTACCTTTTGAGGCTTTCCCTCCTTATGGAGGGTGTCATTGATGGTTTTCTGCACTGTCAGGTCAGCAGTCTTTCCCAGGATTGTGATTCCTACTGAACTTGACTGAGAGACCATTTAAAGGCTCAGGAACCCATTGCAGGTGTTATGGTTTAATTAGCTGATTAGAATGGGACACTTTGAGCCTAGAATATTGCACCTTTTCACAATATTCTAATTTTCTGAGATTGTGGATTTGGGGTTTTCATGAGCTGTAAGCCATAATCACAATTATGACAAATCACGGCTTGAACTATCTTGCTTTGCATGTAATGAGTCTATCTCATATATTAGTTCCACCTTTTAAGTTGCATTACGGAAATAAATGAACTTTTGCACGATATTCTAATTTTTGAGTTTCACCTGTATATACTCATATTTAACACATACACACATATATACACACACATACACACACACACATAGTTATATATGAATACATACACACATTTACATCATTAGTTTACATTTAGGTGAAATGTGATTCTAAAGCTAATTTTCATCCTATAAGCTTATTTCCTTTTTATTTGGGATCCTGCACATAGTCAGTTTGAGCCAGAAGTAAATGTGAGATTTAGGAACTATTGCAATGAAGCTGCAGTGAATTATGTGTTTGGTAGATCTTAGTATCACCAATTATAAAGGTTTGGGTCTTGTAATTTTTGTTATTAACCATGGATTTCATATCAGAGGATATAGAATTCCAAATCTAGAACAAAACAATAGTTCTGGAAGTGAAACAGCAATTAACAGCATCTTTCTTGTTTATCTTTGCATTAAAATAAGTAATATTATGCATAGTACATCAAACTGAAGAATTATATGTCTTCAGTGTTGATTTGATGAAAGACCACTTCATAATATCCATTTGAATAGCTTATTTCAGACATAAAAATATTTAGATCTTCCCCACATAAATGTCTTGCCCTGAAATGTTATTCACCTCTATACCCCTAAGCAGTTTGTAGGTCAATAGCAGTTTGAAAGACAAAATCCGTCATCTTCTCCTCCCGCTCTCTTGGGTCTTAAGAGAAAAATACATGTCTTAGATAATTGATTTCAATGGCTTAACATCTTTTTTAACATTTTTTACTGCTTGTAATTTTGGTGTGACTACCCAAATAGTGCTTAGTGCTTTGTGCATTCTATTTTCTCATGAGAATTTGTGCTGCAGACGTTACCAGACATTTGTAATGGTTCATATATTTCATAGCACACTAAAAAGGACTTAACATTAAATAATTTCTATAGGCTTCCAGTGTCTGGTTTGATTAATACTATATATGCCTAAAATGCCATTCATAGGAAGAAGGTTAGAAGTTTATGGATGAACTAATCTAGTTCCTTTTCAGGATTTTCATAAGGAATGAATCCAGTTGCATTTACTTTTCCAGGACTTTATGGTATTTTTATTGACTATCAAGCACATAACTGTGCTTGGTAGATACCTGAATCAAGAAAAAACTTTTCTTAGAAGTATGCAAAATGTTTCAAATTCAAAATGTTTCAAGTTCATAGCCCTACATTTTAAAGATTCTGGAAATGTTTTGATTATGCTGAGCTCAAAACATGGTTACATTAACCTTGGAACATTATTTAAATAGTTGCAAAACTGTCTTAAACTTCAAAAACCCCAGACTTTAAAAGGCTACATTCTCAATAGAAAGCGATTGAAATTCAAAGTGTTTTAAGTTTGAAATGCTCTGTCCCAAGTTTGAAACAGATGTTTTGATTACTTCTCGTTCTGAATTTTAAGTATGTTTAATTTGAAATGTTTTTCACATCACCGTTTGTTTGGATTAAGACTACGGTATCCTTAAAGACTCAGTTTGTATACATTATTGGTTAAGCTAAATCTTCTATATGATGGCAGGTGTTGATGCATTATTTACAGTGATTCCTAAAAGAAAAACATCTGGCCATTTGACACATTCTTTAGTTACTGTAATAATGCATTATAGTGGCAAGTTTTAGGTAGGGCTGGTTTTATCTATCATAGTATGAAAATATTGTGACAAATATGCTTATTTCTTATGTGGTGCAGTGATTTATTTTCAAACTACATCATTCATCACATATTCTTAATATTGTGACCTGTTAAAATGAATAGTTCTAAACTGAAAAATGCTATGTACAGCAATATGACAAATACTGAAATTCTGTTAATATTGCTAATGTAAATTGGTGGAACTCTGCAGCCTAAATAGCTGTGCATAGAATAGGTTTATTTTTTGTTACGTGTCATGTAGTGGTTAAATAACTGATTCCCTTTTTATACATTTATAAATGGTATGTAAGTTCTGTTAACTTTTGCTTCTTGCACCAACATCCAAAGAGTGCATGGGAAAATAACTTAAAAGAAATAATACTTTTAAGGCCTTTTTATAGGAAGCAAATAATGACCTGTTACAATTAGAAACAACAAGGTCCATGTTATAAAGATATATTGAAATAACAGCCCTTGTATATGCTATTGCATGTTTAATAATAATACAGATAAGCTAGAGGTCTGGCTTGATATCAGGTAATTTCCTCTATAATTAGCTGAATTATAGAAATAACTCCATACACAATGTCTTAAATGCTTCAATAGACTGAAATAAATTATTTTAGATAATTTAATGCATCTTCTCCCAAGATGTGTTAATGGATACAGCTGCAAATTTTAATTGCAACATTGTATTTTTCTTGGAGAATAATAATTGTTTGCTTATTTAACAAGCAGCTTCTATTAACTCAGAACTTGCAATGAAAAAGGTTCTATAACTGTTTCAGTCTACATAATTGTCAACTCATAGCAATGAAACAGATCAGTTTCTTACTGTTCAATGTTATAAGATCAGATCATCAAAATTTATTTTAAAAAAGAATAAAATATTTAACTGTAATTGATACTGTACACACTTCACAAAGCAGGTATATAACATCATAAAATACAAAAATAATAATGGATATAACATTCATTCTATGCCCAACATCAAATAAATTATTTTTGTATTTCTTTATCTAATTTATAATCAATATGTAGCATTCATGGCATCAAATAAGGTGCTGACCATCAATTCATACCATTATAATGAAGATTGGTTAAATTCATGGAAACTTAGGCTTTCAGTGCATCATAGGCAATATACCTTAAACATCAGTACTGCTGAGAAAGTATGCATCCAGTTAGCCACCATGGGGAATATAGTGCTGGGCTAAACGTATCTTTGATCAAATCTATCAGATCTCCTTATGTTAATAATTTCAACAGTAACTTTAACAAACAACAGTAACGAAAATTTGCACTATTGTACAGGAATACTTTTATTACACTAATATAAAGACTACACTTAAAAAAAGCAAAAACAAAAAAGAAAGCCAGTTTGGTCTAGTGCAGAGGTCCCCATGCCCCCTCCCCCCCGGTCCATAAACCGCCACCTGTCAGTGGCATGCCAGAAACTGGGCTGTGCAAACAAGCGAAGCCCCATCCATGGAATGCAGGCAGCACACAAAGCCATACTCCCTCCAGTCCACTGAAAAACTTCTCTCCATGGAACTGGTCCCTGGTGCCCAAAAGGTTAGGGGCCACTGGTCTAGTGGTTAATCTAAATCCAACTTGTTGACTTTGGACTGATCAATCTCTCTCAGTCCAATCTATCTCATAGGTATGTTGTTGTGAAGAAAATAGGAGAAGCAAATAGAACTAAGTGTGTTCACTCTCTTGAGTTATTAATAAAAATGTGACATTAAATGAACAAATAAACAAACGAACAAATGTGCAATCTTTTGAATCCTTTCCATTGGAAAAAATGAAAAATAAAACTGGGGATGGAGATAAAGGGAGGAACAGGAAAGTAGCCGAAAAGCCTAGAATTAATTATAGATTGTGAAGTCTGAGGAGAGAAAAATCAAATATTCAATATACAAAGTCAAGATGTGTACTTCATATTCAATTCAGTTCACAGCTTGGCTTCATATATTGGATATTTGCTTTTTATCCTCTCCTGCTTCAGATTCAAATCTGAAATGAAAATAGTACTTCAGATCTGAGATAGATCAAGCGTACTTTTCTTGTTTCAATTCTATAAACTGCACATTAGGTCGATTATGAATGTACGATAATTTTAATGTGATTGTGTGGAATATAAAATAAATAGCAAGCAATAACAAAAATAAAGCTAGGCTTACAAAATACAAATATAAGTGAACATAAGCTTTGTTGCCCTAGATTGGAAGGAGAAGTGAATTACCCAATTGTAAATCTTTAGCTCATATGTGTTCCAGGCATACTGTTAAGCAAACAAGCAATTATTCACCCACAAAAATGTATTGCAATATTATTCACCACTGCTTTGGCAGATAAAATTTACAGCATTCATATTCCATTCTGTTGTTTCATTTATTAATTGAGTCAGTTTTTAAACCTGAAGAAACAATTTATTTTATGTTTCATCTTAGAAAGTTGGATGAAAATCTATACTGTAAAAGAACATGAGTTCGTTTTGTTTGGCCACAAACCATGTCCTTTATTTTAAAACTTTTTATTGTAGAGAGTTTTGGCTCACCTCCTCTCCACACTGACTCCTGTAAAGATTATCAAGGAAATCATCTAGGAAAATTCCTTGACATTGATAGTAGAAACTCCCTAATGAGGTTTCAGTCTTATTTTTCTTATTACTAAGTTCCAGGGTACTTGATTTTTTTTTTTGAGGAAGCTTGTAATTTAGATGCTATGAGGTCAGTCCCAAACTCTGCTAACTATATGGACGATTGCCCAATATTTCAATTTTCCCAGTGACTATCTATAACAATTATAATTCTGTTCCAAGGACATTTCTGATCCATCCATCCATCCATCCATCCATTTATCTATCTTATCTATCTTGGCAGTTATCTTTCCTTTCTTCTATTTTTGCCAGTCTTGCCAATCATTAATTTTTCTAGCCTATCATAAACCCACATTGTACATGCAAAGTGTCTACTTAATGGACTGTTGTGTCTGGAAAGCAATTAGTCTTTGTTTTGTTTGCAAAATCTATAAGACTCTTAGTAAAGGTTTCCAGATTCCAGGTAATTTGAAGAGGCATGTTTTCTTTTTCTCTCTTAATGTTCAACTTTCACAATACTTTACAACTGGAAAAACCCACTGCTTTAACTATTTTGATCTTTGGTTGTCAGAGAAATATCCTTATACTGCACAATTAATCTAAGCTCGATATGGTCTTATATTCTTATTCTTATATTTGCTTTCTAAGTTAATTAGATAGTATGATGATATGCAGTTTTATCTTACCCTTTCCTATTCTGAACCATTCTGTTTACACTAGCTTCTAGTTCATTATGAAGGCTCCTTGGATACAAAATAAATATGAAAAGCATGAACAAATGTTAACACTGCCATACCAAGGGAATTAAGAATACCTATTCTTTCAGGAGGAATGCAACCCAAAACAGGAGTCGTTCTAGTATGGAATAGCTTCTGAATCAACAGCCACTTCATCTTATTATTATTAGGCCTGAGTTTGTTTCTTCTCTTCCAAATGCTTACTGTTTTCAGATATTAGGTTTAGTCTTCCTTTACCATACTACTGGGTATCAGCAGCATCCACCTCATCCCATGTTAATGGATGACTTCTTCCAGCAGCTTCAGGTAGATGTGAAATAGTATGACAGACATGAAATAGTATGACAGATATGACATATGCTGGATCATGGAGAAAGCTAGAGAGTTCCAGAAAAACATCTGCTTCATTGACTATGCTAAAGCCTTTGATTGTGTGGATCACAACAAATTGTGGCAAGTCCTTAAAGAGATGGGAGTACCAGACCATCTTATTTGTCTCTTGAGAAACCTATATGTGGGTCAAGAAGCAACAGTGAGAACTGGACATGGAACCACTGATTGGTTCAAAATTGGGAAAGGAGTCTGGCAAGGTTATATACTGTTGCCCTGCCTATTTCTATGCAGAGCACATCATGAGAAAGACAGAGCTAGATGAATCGAAAGTTGGAATTTTAAAATTGCCAGGAGAAATATCAACAACCTCAGATATGCAGATGATACCACTCTAATGGCAGAAACTGAAGAGGAACTAAAGAGCCTCTTGATGCGGGTGAAGAAGGAGAGTACAAAAGTTGGCTTGAAACTAACATTAAGAAAACTAAGAACATGGCACCAGCCCTGTCAATTCCTGGCAAATAGATGGGGAAAAATGGTGGTAATGACAGATTTTTATTTTCCTGGGCTTCAAGATCACCACAGATGGGGACTACAGCCAAGAAATTAAAAGTCGCTTGTTCCTGGGGAGGAAAGCTACGGCAAATCTAGACAGCATACTAAAAGCAGAGACATCCCCTGCCAACAGAAGTGCGTATAGTCAAGGCTAAGGTTTTCCCAGTTGCAATGTATGGCTGTGAAAGCTGAGCCAAAGAATTGAGGCCTTTGAATTATGGTGTTGGAGAAGATTCCTGTGAGTTCCTTGGAATGCAAGACAATGAATCCAGTCAGTCCTAGAGGAGATCAACCCTGACTGCTCTTTAGAAGGCTAGATTCTGAAGATGAAACTCAAATACTTTGGCCACCTAATGAGAAGGGAGGACTCACTGGAAAGAGCCTAATGCTGGGAATGATTGAGGCAAAAGAAGAAGGGGACGACAAGAGAATGAGGTGGCTGGATGGAGTAACTGAAGCAGCAGGCATGAGCTTAAATGGACTCCAGAGGATGGTAGAGGACAGGAAGGCCTGGAGGAACATTGTCCATGGGGTCGTGATGGGTCGGACGGCTTAACTAACAACAAATGACAGAAAGGGCAGAGCAATAGGGCATTCAATAAAGGAATCACCAAGGGCTCAACTTTTCTTTCTTCCTAATTCTGGCAACACTTGCTCAAGAGTGATCAGCCACTGAAAAATGGTGCTCCTTTCTAAATCCTTGTAGATAGTACAACATAGCATCTATATATCACAATGGAAAAAGTCCAACAAGACCAAGTGCAATCTAAGTCCTATTGTGATCAACAAGAATAACCAATATAGTTTTCATCTCATGTCCAAGCCTCAATCCAGACTGAAAAGGATCCTTCTTCATCCAAGAACTCCTGTGGCTACAGCCATACCATTTAACAATTTTCTCCCCAAAAGTGATAATTTAAATAGTGGTAGTTCTGTAGAGTGATAGATGTCTAGAAATAAGTTGAAGGAGCATCCATGAGAAAGAGATCGCCATTGCATCTTTAAGCCTGGTGACATTCATTCCAGTCAAAGAGGCATTCAACAAACCCAGCTATTCATCTCTTCCTTATTCACTTCATCAAGATCCATAGACTCACATGAATCCCAGAAAACATTAAAGATACCAACCGCATTATCTCTTTGGCCTTCAGGCCTGTCCAATTGAGTAAATATGATGATTGTACTCCAAAATGCTTAGCAAAAAGATTATTGTTCTCTCTATATCCACTAATTCTAATAACTGTTATCCTGTTGTTCACCGGGATATATAAGCAAGGCACATATTTAGTTATGTCATTTTAAAATATCATTGTCACTCCAATTTTAAGTTTCATATTCTAGTTCTTGCAATATATATATACTTAAATGCCTCCCCTCTCCTGGTACTCTCACATTCCCAAAGCCATATTTTACAGGTATATACTTCTTTGGTTTGTGCTTCCATATTCCATGCTTCAACTGCAAAAGAACTCTTCTTTTAGTGTAGACAGTATCAATGACCAGCCTTTTTAGTGATCTGGACTATTGCTTCCAGGCCTATTTATAAAAGTTCAGTTTTCCCATCCCAGTAACTTGTATCTTTTGACATGGAGAGATAATCATCTGGCACCAAAAGTTTCTATATATTTTCAGCCCTGTCTATATAGGGTGTAGGGGGAGGGGTTGACAACAGGACAAAAGCTGTCAAAACATCTCTATTTGCCTTTTGAGTTCCTCCAGAGTTCCCTTTAAGTGAATTGGCTTCCTTCATGCCTTCAATGCCTCACCTGCTCTCATTCTGTCATCTGTCAATTGTACTTATAGTCCCTGTTCCTTTATGACCTTAGCAGTAAGGGAGACCCAACCAAGAGCTCCTTCTGGGATGATGCTGGGTGATGATGATATGCAAATGAAGTGATGCTTTGGGGAAGTATTTTTTTTTAAATAACCAGTTTCAGTCATGACATGGCAGGATTACAACATACCCCAGCACATGGCCTATTCGAAACATCCAGTTTTTAATGTTTTTTTTAAAGCTTAATATAATCTGTCTCAGGGAAAGTGGTAGGCAAATAAACCTATCTCTGTCATTTTGCCTTTGCTGGAGAGCAAAGACAAGAACATGCTGACACAATGCTGCTATTCTCCCTGTATTCAGTTGTTTTAATACAAGATTTTAGCATGTCCTGGGAACTTGCAGCTTTATTAAGGTCATTTCTTGAAGCTTAAGCTAAATATCTGTTTACTGTATTTGAACATCAGTTTGACTCCATGGAGTAAAAATGTAATTTAGACACAGATTTCCTGCTGACAGGAACTTTCCATTGGCTTTAGCCAATATTCATGAAAGCAAACTATATGCCACCAAGTTACCATCACATATTTCTCAGCCAACCTTCTTTTGGTTCTTTATTTTACATATAAATTGTATGTGTATTATGCCTATATTAATACAGGCTTAATAACCCATAAAAACAAGATCACTGTATGAATAAATAAACTTCATTCTACTCTATCTATATAATTTGCTGACATTACAATATTATTATAAATTGTAAGACATATGTAATGATTGAGAGTTGATACAATATTCTTATACAATTTTTTAAAACCAAAATAATTATAAATAGCAAAAATCCCATTGTAATACAAAGTCTTTCCCTATAAATATTTTATAATATTTTTATCTTTTTAAGATAGGAATATCTTCATTAGAAGTAAGTTTGCTGGCTGATTAAGCTCATTGCAGTTACCATATATAATGAGGACCATGTTTTACTACATGTTCAAATCTCTGCTGAGAAAAAGGTGATCTAGTTAAAATACATAAATATTGAATCATATGCAAAGCATTCTCAGTAGAAAACATTTTAAGCTCAACATGTGTTATGCTAAGCTTGAAACAGTTGTTCCAAATTTGAAAACAGCTTTTCTCACCCTACCAGAAGCCTTCAAACGCTATTCTCGCTTTGCTGGAAATGCTGTGAGTTTTGAGATTCTGTTTATTCACACAGCACTTAGCTACTGCAAAATGGGATTCTTTCTTGTGGAAGAAAATACAGTAATATCATTTCTGCTTGAACTTTGAAAGTCAACTCAAGCATTTTTAAATTTGTGTTTTGAATTACTTCTTGAACCGTTGTTATCTAGCTTTTTCCAAAATACTCGGCTCCATTTCACTTTTTCAAATGCGCGCTCGTTCACACGCGCGCACACCTGGAAATTGTACTCAAGTATTGTTAATTTATCTCCAGCCTATTTTAAGGTTTAGAATAGCAATAAACTGTCATATCGGTCCTTATCTGTGAATCATATCTGGGGTGTTGCGCAGGCTTGTTTTGACTTGCCTCCTGCTAAGCAAGATTTCCCCACAATTTTGTTCACTGAAGCACATCGTCGGGAGGCGGGTATCAGTGTGTGTGTGGAAAGGGATTTTGCTCCATCCGAGAAGCGCAACGACACTGGCGTCAGTTTGATACCGCCAAGTTTGTGAGCGGTGCGTGTTTATGTTAGAGTGGTGGGAAATACTGTAATGTGTACTCTTCTGTGTATTTGAAAAAAGAGCAAACGTCCAAATTCAGCGCTTCCTCTGCTCTCAGAGCAGGGAACCGCCAGGACGCCCCACACAGGGTTGCTTTGTTGCTTTTTGTCGAGAAGCCCACTGCCCAAGGGCACCATCCTCGGTTGTCGTGAAACAGCGAAAGGAGTCAAATCGAAGATCAGGCCGGCGGCACGCCCCTCTTGCTGAAAGTTGGGCAGGAAGGATTGGCGGCATCATCTGGAAATGCAGGGCGAAGTGAACTTGGGGCTAGCGGGGAATTGACGGGGGTTCGGTAACAGGGCTTCAAGCAGGTACTAACGAGGGCGGCTGCCGGCAACGAGAGGGCTTGCCGAGTCCCGCCTGGCCGAGGAGATGCTAGAAATGATTTTGAGGGCTGTGGAAAGTGAGGCGGGAACCAGGAGAAGAGGCAAAATATGAGCGTCTGTGTGGAACGAGACATGTAGGTAGCTATGTTCTGCAGGGCTAGGCTGTGCCACGTGCGTGTGTGTGTGTGCGCGCGTTTGTGAGAGTGTGAGACAGCCTATGTGTGTGCGCGCGTGTTGCAGCTGCCTGTCCCCGCAGGCTGGGGAATAGCTGTAGATTTGCCTTTGGCTGCGGACTGTGTGGGCTTTGCTAGCCCTATGTTATTTGCTGTTGGCTTCCTTCGGCTTACCAACGCCAGTCAGGA
>SOZL01000878.1:0-24554 GCA_009733165.1 Naja naja | reverse complement strand
TCCAGCTGTCTACAATTACTGTAGGCTCGAATCCCACCAGGCTCAAGGTTGACTCAGCCTTCCATCCTCTGGGGTAGGTAAATTGAGGACCCAAGATTGTTGGGGGCAATTAGCTGACCTTGTAAAAATGCCGCTTAGTAATAAGCAGGCATATACAATGGAATGAAGGCTATTGCTGAGCGCATTGGGTTGTGCTCCAAAAATTGTAAGCCGCCCTGAGTCTTCGGAGAAGGGCGGCATATAAATGTAATTAAAAAAAAAGAAGACCCAGTGGATCAGCTGGGACTTGGGAGGCAGAGAATAGATGAGGGCGGGGCCAGTCAGAGGTGATATTTGCCAGTTCTTTGAAGTACTCAACATTTTCAGTACCAGTTCTTCAGAACTGGTCAGAACCGGTTGAATACCACCTCTGCTTCTACTCCTACTGCTTTTTGCCCCTGATCATACTGTTTCTCTGTTCAGGTAAGGAAATATCTCTAAAACAATGATCTGCTGGATCTTGGGTTGTCTAATATATATGCATTGCTTTTGTCCTGCAGGGACTGATTACCACCGCTCTGTTCAATACATCTGAGTTCCAGCCTTTAGACCCTACCCAGGAGCCTATATTCCCACCTGAGTTATTGGTGAGTTTTCTTTTCCTTGCCAAGCTAACTGAATTTCCTTATGGAAGATTTTGGTTTTCTTGTTGATTTTCAGCCATAAACTAAGACTCTGTCAACATATTTGGAAGGCACCACTTTAAACTTAGATACATTGTCTGGAGCTAACTTAAAGGTTATGTCATCGATTGTTTTTCTTGACACATTTCAGTGGTCTTTTTTCTAGGTCTAGAGTTTCAAATGACTTGAAACTCTAGACCTAGAAAACCTAGACCTATGCCGCCTTCGGTCCGATCTAAATATAGTATATAAAATCATACATTGCAATGTCCTACCTGCAAATGAATACTTCAGCTTCAACCATAACAATACAAGAGCACACAATAGATACAAACTCAAGGTTAACCGCACCAAACTTGATTGCAGGAAATACGACTTCAGCAACAGAGTGGTCAATGTCTGGAATACTCTACCTGACTCTGTGGTTTCTTCCCCAAACCCCAAAACTTTAACCTCAGACTGTCTACTATTGACCTCACCCCCTTCCTAAGAGGCCTGTAGGGGGTGTGCATAAGCACACCAATTGTGCCTACTGTCCCTGTCCTATTGTTTCTTTTTATTTTTCTTATACATATCCATCTCATGTATTCAAAACTATGTTTATACTTATACCTGTTATCTTGTAAGTGATTGACAAATCAAATAAATAAATAAATAGAATTAGGAACTATATAGAGCTGGAGAGAGAGAAGGAGGAAGAAAAAAGGTTGTTTGGTTACGTAAAAAAGAAGAAAATGGGTCAACAATAATATGCAAATTGGGAGTCCTTGATTCATCACTGTTAAATCTTAAAGCAAATACTCTCAGATATGATGGGAAACGTTATCACTAACAGTTTGCAGTTCTATACAGAAGCAATGCAAATGACCCAAGCCATTGAGCAACAGTTACTGCTGAAAAAGATTTGTAATTCCTCTGTTTATGTAGCTTGTTATGTCACAGAATATCAGTACAGGATAATTGTGCCTGGTTCCTGACTAGGAAAGAACTGATGGATATTTGTCTCCTTTTAGCATCAAAGCTATCTATTCACTTTAGTCAAGCAATCTGTTCCATTATTCAGGAATTTTGTATTCAGGCATTTAGTATCCTGATCTTGCTTAAACAAGGAAGCTGTATCCAGGAGATCTTTGGGGAATCCTGGAATTGTAGATTATATTGGGAAGTAAAAATAATAATGATGAAAAAATCCTAGAAGCAGGCAGCAGCAGCAAGAAAATATATATCTATGCCCATAAAGGCTCTGTCTTTGCTGGTCTTTTAAAGGCTGTTAAAGAATGAGCTGTTCAGAGTCTTCCCCTGATTTGATTTCATGTTGCCATGTTTTTATTTTCTTTGTACTCTTACAGTCATCTTTTGTTGTTTTTTTGGGAACTTGTTTTATGCTGTATTCTTTTTCTTTATGATTAATCAAGAATCATTTTAATTATGGCAACACAGAAATAACTAAACAAGTAAGTAAACAAACAAATAAATAGGAGCCTTGCTGCCTTAAATTAAAAAAAATATGTCCATGTATGAAGATGAGAGAACCATATGTGAATAAGCAATGGACAATTGATTTCAAACCCCATTCTATGACATCTTCAAATTAAATCTTATATTAGAAAATAGGTGGATTTAAAACGAATACAACAATTGTATTATTTTACGAGATTCCATGAAATGGAGAGCATAGAGCATGACATAATAGGTTTCTGTGGTGACAAAATAGGTTGGGCAAATTGTGTTATAGTGATTTTAGGGTTTCATTCCATGTATCTGTCCAAAACAAATATGGAATAAAAAATGTGAATGGTTGTCTAAAAATTCAGATTTTGGGAACCACACAAAGCTAAGCTAACCTTTCCCATCCAAATAAAACAAAACATGGTTTTAATTTTGTTTTACAAATGAAAAGGTTTCATTTTATAAAGTTGCAATGTTCTATCATTATTTTACTTATATATAATTTGAAATTAATTATTAAATGTAGATGTTATATTTATTTTTATGTCTAACTTTAACCCAAACCCCTATGAAATTATTTGCTTAGTAATAGCAATAGCGTTTAGATTTATATATACCCCATAGTGTTACATAGGTATGATATTATATATTACAGCACACTCTGAGTGATTTACAATGTCAGCCTATTGCCCCCAACAATCAGGCTCCTCATTTTACTGACTTTGGAAGGTTGGAAGGCTGAATTGGGCCTCGTCAGAATTGAGCTCCAGGCTGTGGACAGGGTTAGCCTGCAATTCTGCATTCTAACCACCATAAAGAGTAATCCACTGGAACCAATTTCCATAAGTTCTGCCTTACTAGCCTGCAACCAACAGGGCTTTGGCACAGCCTTGCCAGAGACCAGGGGCAAGGGACTTTGATAAACAAAAGCTAGTATTTCTCAAGCTACATTGCCTCAAGCTTTGTTGCAGGTAGATCTTGGAGACCTCTTGCCCCTCCCACTTACAATACCCAACTGGATAATGAGAGAAGATTTATTAATGTCATAGAAAGACTCCTGTGCTGCTTCTTGTTGCAAAGAAACCTGAAGCCTGTCACTGGAAATAGTAGCTGCAGCTATAATGCAACCCTTCTTTTTTCCATCATACCAAATTGAGATTCCTTGCTTTGTGATGCCATGTTTTTACATGAAGCTAAATCTGGCCTTTTCTCTAGACACAGAAAAACCTGTTGAGCAACTGTGTTTCAAAGGCGAGCGAGTGATGTGGTTGCAACCATCAACTCTCCAGGAACTTATTTCTCTGAAAGCTCAGCACCCCGATGCTAAGCTTGTAGTTGGGAACACAGAAGTGGGTAAGAAGACCAACTCTGCTTTCTGTTGAACAACACAAACATATTAACACAGTTAATATGATATTAACGCAGTTAATATGATATTAATGCAGTTAATATGATATTAACACAGTTAATATATTAACACAGTTAATATGATATTAAAACAGTTAATATGATATTAACACAGTTAATATGATAACACAGCTAATATGATACACAGTTAATGTTAAGTTTGCATGAAGAGGCAGACACGGAGTGCTTCAGCTCTTAAGTTTTATTGTGACTTCAGCTCAGAACGGACCCGATTTGGCTTAGCCGAGGCAGCTATATATAGCCGGCTGCCTCGGCTGACAGCCAAACAGAGTGCAGGGTTTCCCGCACTTTTTAACCAATGATTTCAAACACTTTACAAGAACAACCAATCAATTCAAACTCTGCATACATAACAGTTCATATGATATTAACACAGTTGAGAAAGTCCAGAAATACTTCACAAGAAGAGTTCTACCCTCCTCTACTAGTTGCAGAATACCTTATGCCACTAGACTTGAAATTCTAGACCTAGAAAATCTAGAACTATGCTGTCTTCGGTCCGATCTAAGTATAGTATATAAAATCATACATTGCAATGTCTTACCGATCAGTGAATACTTCAGCTTCAGCCATAACAGTACAAGAGCACACAATAGATACAAACTCAAGGTTAACCGCACCAATCTTGATTGCAGGAAATATGACTTCAGCAACAGAGTGGTCAATGTCTGGAATACTATACCTGACTCTGTGGTTTTTTCCCCAAACCCCAAAAACTTTAACCTTAGACTTTCTACTATTGACCTCACCCCTTTCCTAAGAGGTCTGTAGCGGGCGTGCATAAGCGCACCAACGTGTCTACCGTCCCTGTCCTATTGTTTCTTTTATTGTTTCTTTTATTTTTCTTATATGTATTCATTTCATGTATTCATAACTATGTTTACCCTTATACTTATTATCTTGTCAGCGATTGACAAATCAAATAAACAAACAAACAAACAAACAAACATAGCACTATATAATTGGCTGCCCAGTCAATATTTTACTTCTTTCATAATATGAAATAAAGTCCCTTGCATCACCCTTAAGGCTGCAATTTTATACACATTTAAAACAGGAATTCTGTTTTAAAGAGAATTAATAACATTTATAATGAATTAATACTAGTGTTCCTGTTCCCCACAACCTAGGTTAACATGTATATTAAGCCATAATGTGGTTAGTAATAGGAATCCAACCACTATCATTTTTTTTTTAAACAAATTTTATTCAATTTTTAACAATTTTTTAAAACAACTCTTTTCAGTAGACAGCATGTTCCCTGGTCATCACTTTTACATGCAAATATGACAGTAGATCTATATTCATTTTAAACATTTAACTTCACTTCTATTCCATTTTAGCGGACAAGGGTGAAAGAAATTAATCTAATCTCAAATCTTAATCTCAATCTGTATAGCCCCCAGTTCATTTCAAGTTAATTGCAAATATACATATATATTTAAAAACTTCATGTATAAATCTTACAAATAACAATATATTTGCCCATCATATTAAAAATAAAGTTCATCCATATCTATCCTTTAATTGTCTTCACATTGTTAATACTCTTTCATCATTTACAGAATTCTTTTATCCGTCAGATTTGCCCTTTCATCACATATTCTCTCCCTAATTCTAAATACGTACCAATGTTAACACTAAAAAGAATGAAAAAAAAAAAACTAGACTTGCCCCCCTTTTACTACTTTGAAAGTGACACCTCAGTGGTTAATATAGTAGCATAATCATAATCATTCTCTTTAAAACGAAAGATAGAGAAAAAAGAAAAGAAAAAGGAGAAAAAGCTCCCTTACAATATATCTCTAATCGGTCGGGTTCTGCAAACACATATCCCCTAAGATTGATTTATAGTTCCCAAATAATAATAAAATAGCTAATCTTGGTTATTGACAAATCTCATTTTTAGGCATTTTCTAAGATCATTTCAATTAATTCAATTCATCTAATCATCATTTAGCTTTTTTGTGAATAAGAAATGAAAAATGTGACCTTTACCAGTAAAAATTGTCAGTAACCCCTATTGTTTTACACTTTTATAATTACAATATATTCTTATTACCATTTCTTCATGCAGAACCCCCTTTAAATACGTTAACCATTGTCTCTATGCAAACAAGTTCCTTTCTTTATTTGTAATCCATGTCTCTCTATCTTTTGTTCTTGTTTCTTGTTCCTTCTCCTCTCTTTTATCCCGCTATCCCCCCTCTCTATCCAGTTTAAATCCCTCTCTCTCTCTTTACCTTTCTCTCTATCCTTCTGGACCTTTCTATCATGCCTAGTTTCAAAATGTTCCCCTTTTAATTATCTTCTTAGTTTCATTTTTTGACCATCCTCCCTTTCCTTTATTTGTATTAATCTTTGTGTAATTGTCTTCTTAATGGCTTCGAGTGCTGGCTCCCTCCTCCCTATTATCCTCTCCCCTTCTCTATCCAGTTTGAATCCCTCTCTCTCTTTACCTTCTGTTCCCCTTCCTTCTGAACCTTTCTAACATGCTTAATTTCGTAAATGTTCCCTTTGTAGATACTTTCTTGGTTCCGTTTTTTTACCCTTCCTTTCCTTTTATTTGCATTAATCTTTGTATTATTGTCTTTTTAAGATGGCTTTCTCTTGTGCTGGCTCCACCCTTTCCAAGGCTCCTTCTTTATTCAGCATTTGAATGCCCATATTTTCTGCAACATGCCAAGTTAGTTCAGTCACTTCTGTAACAGTTCTTTCATATTTTAAACTCCATTTTTAATTCTTTGGATGACCACCAAAATTTTAATTTTCCTTATTTCTCTTCTTCTTTAAATTTTCTATGATCCTAACCAGGTCCAGAGTCTATATCAGTATCACCAATTAGTCGGCAATCCGTCTTTGTGTATTCAGGCTTTCACTTTCTATAAGTCTTGTGTCTCTTTAAATGTAACAACTCCAATCCACAAAGGAACAAGATAGTTTCTTACTTCTTTAGCTTCCAATTTTTCTCCACAAGTGGCACTTTCTGCACAGAGTCTTAACCCTTTCTTTTATTTTAATATTCAAAGTTTTCCAAGCCCCAAACTTAAGTTCTTATGCTGACTTCTTCCTTTCCCGGTTGAAGCCCCTTATAGCTGTCAAAAATATTTTACTTATTTTTCTTCACTTGGAACTGCGCCGCTTCTGTTCTCTTTTAAAAACTCATCTTTATCTTAATCCCGGGTGCCTTGATCTTACAATCCGATACCCCGGTTCCTCTGCTGTCGACTTCTCTCTTTCCTCCTGCACCAATCTTAATCCGTTGAGACCTCTCTTCGAGGTGGCCATTTTGACCACCACTTCTTGACGTCTTCGGAGGAAAAGACCAGACCAAAAGGGGAGATGCGGCTCCCCTCACTCTGGCTGGCAGATTCCTTTCTCCGCGCCCCTGAGGCAGCTTCAGCCCCGAACCTTGCAGGATCGGGGCTCTCCGACGCAAGAGCCAGGCTGCGGTCGTGGACGATCACAAACCGCCTGTTCTCGAGAAGGCTCAACCCGGAAGTTCCCAACCACTATCATTTTTAATAGTTTAACAAATTGTATGAACCCCGTGTCAGGGCTCCAACAAATCCACCCTCATTCAAATCAAAAGCCTCTAGCCACATGTCAGAGAAAAATAAATTGATTTATTAGGAGTGGCCATGTTAGTGTAAGCTGGATGCAGCCAATACTAAATTACATCATACATTTCCCTCTTGACCCTGGTCTTCCCCCCACCCCCTGGATGTGACTTCTCCAATGGGACACATCCATATCCAAGAGTCATCCATCTTGTTCTCCAATAACCTTCTTATGCTCCGACAACTTTGGGCTACCGGGGTGATTATCTAGGCATTTAAGGAATGCCTTGTTTTCCCCCACTCCCTTTTTCTGGCAGTTAAAAAGGCCAAAGGAGTATCTTTTTAGTTGACAGCCTGCTAACATGCAGTTTATTTAGTGAATATGACAGTAGTTTGATGGCTATGCTTTACGTCTAATTTAGGGGAAATTTGATATTGAATACTGGGTGTAAGGACACTAAATGCCCTCTTATAATCCATCAAGCTTCTTATGTTCATGGGATCCTTGTGTGATCCCATAGCTGAACCATTTTTCTCTGCCTCAAAACAATATATACCAGGGGTGTCAAACTCAATTTCTGTAAGGGCTGCATCAGGGCTGTGGGTGACCTCGGGGGGCCGGATGGGCATGGGTGTGACCAACTAGGTGGGTGTGGCTAGTTTGACATCACTCCCCAAACTACTGGCATGTTTCCAGTTCACATTGGTAGACCAGGCCAAAACCAGGCTGGCCCGATCTTTCCTCTTCACATTGGGTAGACCAGGATGGCCTCATGGGCTGGATCCAACCACATTGTGGGCCGGATGCAGCCCGCAGACCTTGAGTTTGACACCCTTGATATATACAATCAAAATAAGTTCCCAAGCACTTTTCATCACCCATTAACAATTTCCTCCGTACTCCCTTGGAGGTACAATATTTGGGAATGTGTGAAGCAGAAGGGAAAATTCTTGGCTTTATACATTCATTACAAGTCAATGCAAGTGTCTTCCCTTTACATGCAGGAATTGGCTCTGGAGATTGCTTTAGGAAGGGAGTACTATCACCACTGAGATGAGATCCACTGTTCTGGAAGTCTTTCATATTAGAACTTTATTGTTTCATTGGCAGATTTACTACTGTTGGTTGGCTGCCATGTCTGCACTGACCTCATTGGATTTTTGTTTTCTTCAGGTATTGAAATGAGATTAAAGAACATGCTGTACCCTGTCATTATAGCCCCAACTTGGATCCCAGAAATGAACTCTGTTCAGCACACAGAAGAGGGTAAGTAGTTTGCCTGTTGCCTCAAGGGATTGGCAAGAGGTAGTTGAAATGCACAAGGAAATGTTTACAAGCCATGATTAAAAAGAAAAGCTGGGTGGCAGCTCTCCTCCCTTTGCACTTGTAGCCTCTCTTCATTCCTGGTATACTGATTGCACTCCTGGGAAAGGTTCCAACCAAATTCAGGACTCACTTGAAACTTTTGCCAGCCACACTTTCTCAATATGTTTGTCTTCTGAAATAGTGAGATTGGCTGGGAAGTAATCTATTGAAAAATGCAAATGTGTTACTAAGAATTGTACTGTTCAAACAAGCAGCAGTAGCCTGGATAGGCAGGGAATAGCATTCTCTCAAGGGCATTTTTCTAGGACCTTCTGGGAAAATTGCAAGTAGAGCACATTGCCAAATCAGATACAAGTGGAGGCCAAGACCACATTGGGGCAAGCCATATACCTTAGAACAGGGGTGTCAAACTCAATTTCATTGAGGGCATGGCTGACTGGGTGGGAGTGGCCGACTGGGTGGGTGTGGCCAGCTTGACGCAACTCCCAAAACATTATATTTCCACTTTGCATAGGGTAGACTGGGCCGAAGCCATGCTGGCCCGATGTTTCCTCTTTGCATTGGGCAGACTGGGCTGAAGTTTTGGTATTAAGGTTTTGGTATTAACATTCAAAGTCCAACAGGGCATGGGTCCAGGCTATCTACGAGAACGGCTCCTCCCAACATCAAATACTAACCACCCTGTACGGGCTCACAGGCGGGGTCTCCTCGGGCTGCCGTCTGCGACACAATGTTGCTTGGCAGCGACCCCGGAGAAGGCCTATTCTGTGGCGGCTTCCACTTTGTGGAATCTTCTCGCTGGAGCTCGTTTGCCCCCAATCTCGCACTTCTGCCACGAATTGAAAACTTGGCTCTTTTTACAATCTGGGCTGTGCTGATTCTCTTGGGTTGGGGTTATTTTAACTAGGGGTTTTAAATCTTAATTTGGCTTAATTTGTTTAATATTTTTAATTAATTATTTATTGTTGTATTTTAGTTGTAAGCCACCCCGAGTCCTTTTGGAGAGGGGGCGGCATATAAGTCGAATAAATAAATAAATAAATAAATAAATAAATAAATAAATAAGTAAGTGACATGGATCGACCCCTTACATTTTCTAGGATGGCCCAGTGGACCAGATCTAACTACATTGCTGGCGGCTTGGCCTGTGGGCCTTGTGTTTGACACTCCTGCCTTAGAACAATATTTTCCAATCAGATTGGCTGGGAATTCCAGGAGCTACAATTCTAATGCAAATTACAGTATGCCTGGTTGGGACAAGCTATTCAAGGGCATATGGACAAATTTCTGAATGAAGACTTGGGATCAGGTGGCATTAATTGTCCAGATGCCTCTATTTTAGGTGAACAAACTGGTTTGTTCTTCAGAAATTGATTGGAGACTTACATACACATGCACACATCACACCCCAAATGATTTCTATAGAAAACCATTTGCATTGCATATATTTGCATTGAACTAATAAGACATATATACTCACTTATTACAAATGTAATAAAACTTTTTAAAAGGATGATTTGCTGCATAACCAGGGGTGGGATTTTACCAGTTCGCACCTATTCGCTAGAACCGGTTGTTAACATTCTAAACAGTTTGGATAACTGGTTGTTAGAAGAAATTACTGGCCTAATCCTGTAAGGAAGGCAGGAAGGAAACATTCTGGTGTTGCTTACAGAAACTGCCTCTCCGTTAACCCTTATTATAATATTTAAGGGAGCTGCCCGCCGACATCAAATGCCAACCGCCTCTGTGCAGCACATAGGCAGGACTCCTGGGGTCCCATCGGCTGGCCAATGCCGGCTGGCGTCCCCCGACGCACCAGCCTTATTCTATAGCTGCCCCAGACCTCTGGAACCAACTTCCCTGGAGTCTGGCCTGGCCCCTGACCTCCGACCTCCGCCATGACCTGAAGACCTGGTTGTTTAACCAACGGGTTGTGATTTTCTGGGACGGGATGGTTTTATGGGATAGTTTTAAGGATTTTATGGGTGTACTGTAATTGTAATGGGGCTTATTTTAGTTTAATTTGCTTTTAAATTATTTATTGTTGTTGTTGTTTTATTTAAAGTCACCCCGGCTTCGGAGATGGGGCGCATATAAGTCCCATTAATAAATAAATAAATAAATAAATTACATTCTTGGCAGGATTAGACTTCCTGTCTCTGGAACTTCTCTGGAGTTATTTTTCCCTCCTTTGCTGGTACTTTGCTTGTGTGGAGTGACCATTCAAAGTTACAATGAAAAAAGTGACTTATGACCATTTTTCACGCTTACGACTGTTGCAGCATCCCCAGAGTCATGAGAGGCCAGGCGAGGAGATGCGTGCCTCGATGTGAGTGATGTTGAGTTGGTCATGCCCAGCCAGTCACATGACCAGAATGTTAGAATGTTAACAACTAGTTCTAGCGAATAGGTGCAAACTGGTAGAATCCCACCCCTGATAGTCTTGGTGGCAAATTGATCTCCCATTAAATCAATGGCAATAGCAACAAGGGGTTTGTTTTTTGTTTTTGTTAGGAATGTAGCTTAGTCCTGATTCAGTTCTTATGTGACAAGTAGTTCCTGTAAAATCATAACTCCAGAGAAGTTCCAGAGACAGGAAGTTTAGTCCTGCTAAGAATGTAATAAGGGTTAACGGAGAGGCAGTTTCTGTAAGCAACACCAGAATGTTTCCTTCCTACCTTCCTTACAGGATTAGGCCAGTAATTTCTTCTAACAACCAGTTCTCCGAACTGCTTAGAATGTTAACAACCGGTTCCAGCGAATAGGTGCTGTTATGTATGCAGGTTTGAATGTCATTGGTTAAGTTTGAACTGTTCTTGTAAAATGTCAGAAATGATTGGTTTAAAAAGTGCGGGAAAACCCTGCACTCTGATTGGGCAACAGCTGCTGGCTATAAGTAGCAGCCGCAGCCCAGCCAAATCGGGTCGGTTATGAGCTGTAGTCACTAATAAACTCTTCACTGAAGCACCCTGCATCTGACTCTTCATGCAAATCTAACAGGTGCGAACTGGTAGAATCCCACCCCTGGAGGAGACTAAAGACCTAAAAATTATTCAGTTCAGCTCCTGAGAGCAATACTTTTATCTTGCTGAAGGTTCATTTGGTCCAATCACTCCTGTTTATGGTTTTACAGGAATCAGATTTGGTGCCTCCTGCAGCCTGAGCTGTGTGGAAGAGGAACTCAGAGAGGCAGTGGCCCATTGTCCTTCTTACCAAGTAGAGGTCTTCCAAGCTGTCCTAGAACAACTGAGATGGTTTGCAGGCCCTCAGATCCGCAATGTTGCAGTAAGTGATTCCAAATAGTTTCTGATAAAGGAAGGAGACAACAGAGGCAGGTGGGATGTACTGTTCTTTAAAATCCAAAGGTTTTTCAGGAGACAAGTGGACTTTCTTCTTTGAAGATGTTTTGCTCTCAGCCCAGAAGCTTCTTGATGAGAAGGGAAACGTCTTCAAAGAAAAAACAAGAAAGTCCAGTTGTCTCCTGAAAAAGCATTTTGGGACAATCATGACCTGGATGACTGAGAATCTCTATAGTTCCTTTAAAGTGTATTTCCCTTTGCACTTTTATATCCCAATTTATTTTATTATCCATCACATAATACTTCCTCATAATTCTGGTGGCCGGGCTTGTCTACTGACTTAATTTCACAGTTACACAACTTCATCTGCTTCTGAATGTCTAGACCAGTGTTTTTTAACCTTGACAACTTTAAGTTGTGGAGTTGAGGTTCTCAAGACTGAGAAATACTGGCCTAGATAGTTTTCACAGCCAGAATACCTACATATACTAGTTACGAGACATGCTGGTGTTCCTTCTGGTTCCCCCCACAAGTTCATGGAGGGCAACAATGAATGATTTCAGGGAATTGGGTAGCAAATGATCCCGTAAGCACCCTTTGTTGCGAAAGTATTTCAACTTCCTTTCAATTTTATGCCAAGAAGTCTGAAAATTAATAGCTGGATCTAAGCCATCCAGTGAATTTCTGTGCTAATTGTAGACTAGAAATTGAATATTTTTGTTCCGAATAGAATAATTCCTGTACTGTGCATAAAGAGAACAAGCCTACAAGGCAATAAGATTTCTCATTATTTGGTAAATTCAGACTGATCAGTGAATCTTCTTATGCATGGCTTAGTTTGAACAAATCTTCAGAGGAAATGTCAGCTTAGGAGAAGCATATCTTTTAATTTATACCAACCTTCAGGCCAGAGAGATATATTTTAGACTGACAATGAGTAATGGTTTTTGAACTGACAAATCAGATTTGACTATATATTTTCTTTGCTGGGACATGTTAAATGCTCGAAGTTTTACAGAAACAGTGAAATTAAATAATTTATTAAATGTCTTTATATTCACCCACTCAAGTACCATTTAGAATAATGAATTAAAATGTAAATCATTGTTTAAATCCACCAGTTGTTAATTGCATGAAAAAAACATTTAGCTCGTTGTGAAAGCATGTACAGTAAATGAATTAACTTGAGCTGTATTGCTTCCTTAACCTATTCCTGTTCTATTTGAGGACAAGAAAACCCCATTTTAATTTTAAGGGTATAAAGTTAAAATATTCAGGATTTTCCTTACATACTTTGGTGAGTGATTTTAATGAGGTTTGTTGACCTAATTTCTAAGATGTGTCTGTGCTACATTTTCTTTCAGGCTATTGGTGGAAATATAATGACTGCAAGTCCAATATCTGACCTAAATCCAGTGTTGATGGCAAGTGGGAGCAAACTGACTTTGGTGTCAAATGGTAAGCAGTTTCTCAATTTCCCCTGTTGCTGATACAAACTCTGTTATGGGTGTGAATGGAACAGTTTCCATGCCTCATTTTTCTTCTGGGGCTAGTCAGGGAAAGTAGTGTGGCCTGTTATTTCTAAGAGCCACAATAAAAAAACGTTAAGAGAATTTTCTTCAGTTATTCTTCCTTTTGCTTTCTAAAGGCTAATGCTGAATATTCCCCATAACCCTACGTGCTTATATAGTTTCCACATGGATTATTTAACTTTGGTTTGGTTGTAATAGTTTATGGAGATACTCAGTCATCCAGGTCATGGTTGTTCCAAAGGTGCATTTTCAAGAGGAAACTGGACTTTCTTGTTTTTTCTTTGAAGACATTTCATTTCTCATCCAAAAAGCTTCTTCAGCTTCTTCAGCTCTGACAGGATAGTGGCGAATGGAAGGATTTATATTCCTTGCAGACAGCTGGTCATTTGCATCCTTTAGAGAGTCATTGAGGCCACTTGATGTTTATTTTGTATTTTTTGCAATTTTTTGAAAATCCATCCCAAATGGATTTCCAAAAAAATGCAATCTTCAGAAACTATTTGCACTACTCAGGTGACCCTGAGGACACAGATAAACCTCCAAGTGCCTTAATGACTTTCTAAAAGGATGCAAATTACCAGCTGTGTGCAAGGCATATAAATCCTTCCATTCCCCACCATCCTGTCAGAGCTGAAGAAGCTTCTTGGATAAGAAGTGAAATGTCTTCAAGGAGAAAACAAGAAAATCCAGTTTCCTCCTGAAAAAGCACCTTTGGGACAGTTTGGTTTTAATATTTCATAACTGAGCATTGATAAGCTGTAGTATTTGATAGCTGTGTGATAGTGTATCACACCTTTGTGACCTCTGTGGTTTTCAAATCTGTTAGAATGTTGAGCATTAAAGAGAATTCTTGAAAATGTTTTAGATGGCCTTTAATTTCTATTGGAGATAGAAGTGGATGAATACACTTTTCTGCTCAAGGTATGCAGTGAAACATATGCCTATGTATAGAGAATGACCAGCAAAGACTGATAAACTGCTTTTCATCTGTTAGATAAAGCTAAGAAATTCAGAGTTCCCAGAAAGGTGGTCTAAATGCCACGGTTAGAGCTTTGGGCAACATCTGATGGTTGATTCCAGCCTGCCTGTTACTTGATAACATAGGACTTCAAAGACATGTTGATTTCATGCTGCCTGTAATTCCAATGTGACATATGGGAGCTGATACAAAATACATATATGAAGGCCTAGATGTCTAGGGAGTACCAGGCTGGAACAGATAGCTAGGATATATTGTTTCATTAGTGTAGGTCACAATCTTTCCTTGTGGAATTAAAAGACTAGACACCCTCCCAACAATAAATAGTTGTCAAGTTGAATTGAGAACCCATCTGCTTAACCAACTCATCCTTTGTGTGCTGTATCTTGTTTTCTTGCAGAGGGCAGCAGGACAATAAGGATGGATGAAAAATTCTTTACTGGGTATAGAAAAACTATACTGAAGCCTCAAGAAATACTGCTTTCAGTTGAGATTCCCTTCAGTAGGGAGGTGAGGTGATCTGAATATTTTATTATTTATTTTATTTATTTATTTATTATTTAGACTTGTATGCTGCCCCATCTCCGAAGACTTGGGGCGGCTAAATATTTATTATCATAGAAAAAATATTTATTATCATAGAAAAAAATATTTATTATCATAGAAAAAAAAAGACTGTGTAGTTTTATAAGGCACATGTAACACTTTAGAAAATAGACTCAAGATGCAGAAGGACCCTGACAGACTGGAACACTGGGCCCTATCCTACAAAATGCAATTCAGTGGTGAGAAAAATAAGGATTTACACTTAGGCAAGAAAAACCAAACACATAGGTGTAGAATAGGTGATACCGTGGTCAACAGCAGTAGTATGAAAGGGATCTAGGAGTGGACAATCAGTTAAATATTAGCCAGCAGTCTGCTGCAGCTGCCAAAAAAAGTCAATGTAGCCCTGGACTGCATCAACAGAGGGATAGTATCGGGTGGGCTTCAAAAAATTAAGAAAAGGGTTCTCTGCCTGGTTGCTGGGTGGGAGTGGCCATGGTAAGCGTGGCTTAGTCAGCCTCCTGCACCCTGGTGGGGGAGGGTGTTTTTGCCCTCCCTGGCTCCAGAGGCTCTCAAACCTCGGGGGGGGGCAAAACGGCCTCCCCTGGGCTCCAGAGACCCTCTGGAGGCTGGAACGGGCCCATTTCCTGCCCACTTCCAGAAGGCCTGTTTTTGCCCTTCCTGAGCCTCCCCTGCTCCTACATTTACCTGCACCCAAAATGGGCTGCATGGGGACTCCTGGGAGGGGTGGGGCAAGGTGGGTGGGGCCAGCCAGGAGTGGGATTTGGGGGTTCTCCGAACTGCACAGAATCTTAGCTAGGGACTCTCCCAAACCCCTGAGAGCCCCCAGCAGCCCACCCCTGGATAGTATCAAGGTCATGTGTAGTGCCGGTGCTGATTTATACTGCTCTGGTGAGATCAGCTTGTAATATTGCATCCAGTTTTGATCATCACAATAGAAAAAAAGATGTTGATAGAAAAAGTGCAAAGAGCAACAAAGATGATTAGGGGACTGGAGGCTAAAATATACGAAGAATGATTGCAAGAACTGGGAATGTCTAATCTAATAAAGAAAAGGACTAGGGGTGACATGATAGTAGCCTGTAATATTTAATATTCAAATAAAGAAGAGGGGTCAACCAATTTACCAAAGTACTGAAGGCAGGACAAGAGGTAACAGATGGAAACTTATTAAAGAGAGATCCAACTTAAAACTAAGGAGAAATTTCCTGACAGTGAAGTTATCAATGGAATGGCTTATCTTTAGAAGTTGTGGGTGCTCCATGACTGAGGATTTTTAAGAAGAGTTTAGACAACTATTTGTCTGGAATAGAATTGTGTCCCCTGCTTGGGTTGGAGTAAAAGAACTATTGTTTCATAAGTTCACATGACCATATTCATTAATAATGCAGATGCAACGCTCAAAGCCATGTTAAGTATGCTATGATTCTTCTGAAACATAAAAGTAGTTTGGATATAGCAGTCATATCTCTCCCTCCCTCTCCCGCTCAACTCTCTGCTGAGAAATATCTAGTTCCCATGGCTGCCCATATGCGGATAAAAGTAAACTACAGTTCCTGAAATCTTATAAACTAGAGCACTGAGTTTAAAAAGATTTCCACTTGGGGATGACTTTAGTGCCATACAAAAACTTTTGCTCCTTCTCATGCCTAGCAAAACTGACTACATTATTCCAATCTGGTTTTTTTTACTACCACCTAAAAACTGAAATAAAAGTAGAGGTAAAATCATAAGAACAAAAAAATCCTACACAAAAGTATTCAAAATCAGAGAAATTATACTGGGATTAATTGTGCTTTTCATGGGGTAAAATGTTGACCTTGTTCTATTCATACAAATCACTTATTGAATCACACAAACTTATTTGAGCATGTAGAAACCAGAAAAATGATCTGCTTAATCTGTACCAGGGGTGTCAAATGCGTGGCCTGTGGGCTGGATGCACTGGCCACGCCCATACCCAGTTTAGCAAAGAGGAAAAAGTCACAATATGTCACATGATGACACCATGACAATACAAGTTTAACACTCCTGATCTATACAAAAGGGGTTAGATTTTTCCCTTACAAAGAGAATCAGTTATTCGGGGCTAAATTAATTCTCCTTGTGTTGCACAAACTAGCTATCAGGTAGTTGATACTCTTTTCACATAATTTTTTTGGCAAAAATGTCCCTCCCGTTGACTTATACTTATTTCATTTTGTATAAAATTTTAACTAGGAAGAAGGTTAAAAAAAATCTTTAAATATGTTTCATGAATAAATGTTGAATTTAGGAATGAGTATACTAGTGGAAAAATAAATAAAACTTAAGAAAACAGGGAGTGGGAAAGGAAGCAACAATTTCTTAGTATGTTTTGCTATGGCTGGAGAGAGCTACAAAAAGGAAATCACATGACCAACATAGCCATCCTGCATTGTGCCTTTGTGTGTGTACTGCCCAAGCAACCAAAAAGGAATTAATTCTAGCATAGAGTTCTTCTTAGATAAGATGTAGAAAATTTAGTTTAGTCATGGAAGATACAAAATGTTTCAATAAAGAAGAATATTTGTAGCTCAGGGTTGAAATGAGAGCTCCTTGATACTCTCTGAGCTTGGTTGTTTTCATGCAGATGTTTCATTATGCAAACTCGGTAACATCATCACTGCTAGTAGGGAGTAGGGTTTGCTCTAAATTTATATTCTAGTGAATTGTACTGTCAGAGTTACTAGGATTGGTCTTGATGGGATTTTTTTGGTTGGGTTGTTTACTATTAGGTTGTTTGGCTGATTAGTAGGAGTGGCTTTTTTTGTTTCTAGTTTACCATCAAACAACATCTACATACTGTGAAAAAAAGACAATCAACAAACAATGTTGAGCGCATTGGGTTGCGCTCCAAAAATTGTAAGCTGCCCTGAGTCTCCGGAGAAGGGCGGCATATAAATATGAATTAAAAAAAAACCCCAAAGGGAAAATAAAACCAAAACAACTCCCCACCAGCAATCAACACCCAGATGTACATAGATCAACACCAAAATTAACATCACACTAACAATCAAGAAGTGAACAATACATTAATTAAGGAACTTTGAAACCAGTTTCGTCTAGTGGTTAAGTTACCAGGCTAGAAACCAGGAGACTGTGAGTTCTAGTCCCACCGTAGCCATGAAAGCCAGTTGGGAGAGCTTGGGCAAGCCACTGACAGCCCAACCCTCATCGAGGGTTATTGTTATTGTAGGAACAATAGGAGGAGGAAAGTATGTTGGATATGTTTTCCACTTTGAGTTTTGTAAAAAATAACAAGGGTGGGAAACTAACAAACAAAATAAATAAACAAATAGCTAGTTTGGGTAATGAAATGTCTGCAAGAAAACAACCAAGCTGAGAGAGCATCAAGAACCCCGCATACAAAAAGTTTTTCATAAATTCCTTTGTGGTTGACTTTGTGACTCTCCATGGGAAGAATGGTGGTTCAAATTCTAACTTACATTACATTAGGCTAGTTTTTCTTTATTCCTGAAACAAATGAAAATCCTATACTGATGCAATCTATAGAAGGACTCCAGCAGGCAATGGTCCCCAACCTTTCTGGCTCCAGGGACCAATTTTGGAAGAAAAATGGTCTTCCACAGACTGTGGGGAGGGGATGGATAGTTTTGTGTGCAACCTTGATCCCGTGCATGTGCAGATAAAGCTTCACATGCTCCCCCATTGCTTGTACGGACTGGCTCCTAACTGGCTGTAGAACGGTAACAGACTGCAACCCAAGAGTTGGGGACCCCTGAATTAAGGGACTGTACTTTTTAAAAAAATATATGAATTGGCTATCTCCCTTAGAGTTATTTAACCTTGAAAAATTTTAGCATTCCAATATTTTTTGTAAAGAATGTTATTCTCCTAAAAGCTTAAACAATGTTGGAAGCAATCACTCAACCTATATGTTTTAAAATATTTTCTTGGATTTTGTTTTAAATTGCTAAGGAAAAAAATTAGATTTGAAAAACAACATACAAAAACCAGTAATAGAAGGAAGCAGATTTTTGAAGTGTCATACATTCCATGATCAGTCTGGTCCAAGTTTTAATGCAATGACAGATGGATCTGTTCTGAAATAAGTAGAAGTCGAAGTCATCAATGAGGCAAAGTAAGAATCAAACAAGTTCATTATCCCATTACCATTTCTAAGAGTCCAAGAAGAGCCTTGTTGGATCAGCCCAGCAATTTATCTAGTTTCATTGAACATATATCCCCTCTTGACATTGTACATCTCTTGAAATACTTGGGGTCAGTAAGCTTACTATCCAACTAATAATAGGCTTATTATCCAACTCATATGTTCATGGTGAAAGAACACAACATATTTACTGCAAAGTTCCCAGAATACCTAATGTGGATTGGTTTAAATTGTTTCTGGGTAATATGAAGGAATTGACTCATCTAGATCCATGGATTCTATGTACTTATGGACTCAAGTATGATGATTAATGGTTAATTACTTAATGGACTGAGGGCGGCTTATTATTTTTCAGGGCTGTGTTTATTTTTCTTCTTTCCGTTCTTCTCTGAGCTTATTTTCGATATAGTGGTTATAATAACAGCATATTTTCAGTCCTGATGCAATTGCATTTTGGGGCAACTATGTTCTTATTATATTGGTTAATATTATTCTAGAAAGAAAGATGAGATTTTCCTGACTGGAGATCTAAGAATCTCATGATTTGCAGTGTGGGAGATCCATGAAAAAAAAATCTGTCTGAATTGTGACATCAATTATGTTTGCCTCATCCGAGTTACAGGGAAAGCATTTATTTGACCAGTATACATGAAATGAAGAATGGAAAGGGGGAGGTTAATCTTGTTCCAATCTGGATCAATTCTGCACACATTGTTTCTATATCAGTCAAGCATTTTTTCCCTTCAAAATTTTCCTAGTGTTAACTTAGCTTTCTTAAATATCCCCTTCCAAATTCAGAGCAACATTAACAGCAATTACAAAAAAGAAAAACCCCAATAGAACCACATCTACACAACACATTAAACAATAATTAGAAAAATATTATAATTATAAGGCACAAAACTAGGGTAAATTTGTTAAAAAAAAGATTCTGCCTTAATCAATTCAATAAGTAACTTACAGAATTGAAGGTGAGAAATTTCAAGATTCTGCACTTACCACAGACGTTAAAGACGGCCTGCTGAAATTTGTGTAGTTCTTGCTACCTTCCTCTTGCCCAGCTGCATAGGGCTTGATACCAGTGGTGCACCATGCAGCCAGAGCACCCTCTGCTGTGCATTAAGACATCCAAGTTCTAATTTTGGGATCTTTTTCAATTATCTCTTTTGAAGCTGCCCTTATTTTTTTCTACATCCTTGCCAGTAGTGCTGTCGCTTATAGAAGGGCATCTGGGTATGAGCACCTAAGAACTCTGCATTGTTTTCTCTAACTTGTAAGAATTACATAGAAGCCATACAAATTGTAAAGGAAGAGGCTGTTCTGTCCCTTCCAGTTTCAGAAGTTGGCATTCATGAGGGTTGTAGCTTTTATTTATTTAGCTGGACAAAATTTTAAAACAGAAATGAATTGATGTGCAGATGGTTAGTGTTAAGTTTGCATGAAGAGGCAGACGGAGTGCTTCAGCTCTTAAGTTTATTAGTGACTTCAGCTCAGAACGGACCCGGTTTGGCTTAGCCAAGGCAGCTATATATAGCTAGCTGCCCGGTTGACAGCCAATCAGAGTGCAGGGTTTTCCCGCACTTTTAACCAATGCTTTTAAACACTTTACAAGAACAACCAATCAATTCAAACTCTGCATACATAACAGTTAGGATCAATTTTGTTGGAGAAATTGTAACGCTGTTGTGCACATTTAGCTTAGGGTCAGAGGACATTAAGGGAGACCCATTGGAGATATGAAGAATACGATGATAAGTGGACCAATGGTCTGGCTTGGCATGCCATTTCTATATTCCTAAAGCAACATGATAGGACTGTTTTGAGTGCTCAACCTTGATATTTTCTAGAAAGATTAATGAATCATGAGTGTTTGCAAAGGGGACTCAAGCATCTTGAATGGAAGGAAATAGAGACATAATCTGCTACTTCATGATTATTAACACGTTAAATGAGATTCTTAGAGATTCAAAACAAGAACATACCCACCAAAACAATGTCTGCTGCCCCTATGTAAAGCAACAAACAAATACACCAACAAACCAAGTTCCTGGAATAGACATGCTGCAGAAACACTTTGCAGCTAATATATATCAATTCCAGGATAATAATGAACACTTATTTATAAGAATAATCCTGACTTGCTGATCTCAGAAATTAAAGTGAATTTTGCAATGTTAAGTTTTATTCAGAACATAGCAACAGGAATTCTTTCATTGTTTGTCTGGAATTCTGTTATATTTTCCCAGGGCTCATTCTTCCTTCATCAAGAAATTATTTCATAAAAGCTACTGCTCATATTCTAGTACTGTTGCTATCAATGGACCGACTTTACTCCACACTTCCCCCACCGAGATCAATGTGAAAAAGTCCACAGAACTTCCTTTTCTTCTCTTAGGGTGAATATTTCTCTGCCTTCAAGCAAGCTTCAAGACGGAGGATGACATTGCCATCGTGACTGTGGAATGAGAGTTTGGTTTCAAGAGGAACCAATCGATTAGAAGAGATTAAGCTGAGTTATGGGGGAATGGCTTCCACAACAGTCATGGCTGTAAAAACTTGTCAGAAGCTGATTGGGAGGTAAATGAGTGAGACTTACATGTTGGGGCAGAATTTTGTAACACTTTTAACTGGGAGATCAAAGTTTATGATGTTGTTATCATTTCAGTCTTAAGGAAACTGGGGGGCATATATTATTATTTGCTGAATTGTGGGGTCAAATATTTCCATTCTGTTTTTTTATGACTTTGGGGAAAGATTAGGAACATTTGGCTTCATCCTCATAGTGTAATATAAACACATTAATATTTTAAAATCGGCAGTATAATGTGGAGATATTTGGAAGGCTGCAACATGGGACAGCCTTATGGACTTAAGATTTTAGAGAAGCTCCTTTTGACCTTTAAGTGCAGCTTAATGGGGACTTTCTTATTGGGAAGCTGCAGTTACATCTCTGATGATTTCTGGCCTGCTCCCCAAAGAAAATAAGCAGAGTTTCCATCACATCATCATGGCCACCATCTTAGCTTCTTTTCTGACCATATCCTATGGACACCCATGCTTTGGGGCCAGAAAAGGGTCATTCTGGAAGATGAACTCCCAATAAAACTACAAGGCAGCTGAATGGGAATCCCTGGCTTAATGCTTTTACTGAATAGACAGCTAAAACAATTTTGTGTTAATCCATGGTTCATTTTTAACAGAGAATGGAAAGAAGATCTCCTGCAGGAAGCTTGCCGTTTGCTGGCTGAGGAGATGAATCTTTCCCTTCGCCCCTGGTGGCATGGTGGATTTCGTCGAACTCTCGTGCTCAGCTTTTTCTTTAAGTTCTACCTCACAGTGCTTCAGAAACATATAAAATTAAATGGCAATGTGAGTTTTTCTGTCTTCTCGATGGGGTAAGGGTCCAGCAGTTTCATATGGCTGTCCGTATGCAAGTTCCATATGGCTATTGGTAACTTTTTACATTTTGATGGTAATGTTCTTGTACACATTAAGAAATGTATTAAAATACATTTATCTTTGCATAAGAGAAATTAAAAATTAAAACCAGATTTTGCCTATATTTTTGCAGAATAATTTGAGTGATTTGGTTCCTTGCATGGATGCTAGTGCCACTGAATTATTTAACAAGGATCCTGTTAGCAACGCCCAACTTTTCCAAGTAAGTAAGAGCAAAAAACAGTTGTGTTTTCCATTTGTTTTATTGCCTCTCATCTCAGTTCTAGGAAATGTGCTTGCCTGAGCATTAGACCTTACCTTGAACTAGCCCTTATTCTGATTTTTTCTCTTTGTTGCTGTTTTTAAATTAATTAATTACAGGAGATGTCTGTCCTAATAGGACCTCTTCCTTTCAGGTAGAAGGAATTGTCCTGTATTTGAAATGCTAAATGCTGTTCCCTCAATTGCTTCATTGCTGCTAGTAGAACTTTAACTTTTTGAATGAGGCAATATTTGCAGTGTATTGATGCCAGGATTTAATCAGCAGTGAAAGGATACTTATCTTTGCTTTACTCATAGGAAGTGCCTAATGAACAATCCATTGACGATACAGTGGGACGACCCTGGTGCATTTGTCAGCTGCCAAGCAGGCGAGCGGAGAGGCAGTCTACTGTGATGATATCCCTTCTTACACAAATGAACTCTACCTAACACTGGTTACCAGCAGCAAAGCCCATGCTAAAATTATGTAAGTCCTGTTTCCATTATTTATTAAATGGTACAGGCCCCAATTATTATGATGTGGATGTTGTCAGGATTCCAGAATCACTCTAATTAAATCATGATTCTTGAGCCAAACTTCAAAAAACTTCAAAGGATTCATTAGAGGTGACATACTGGCACTGTCCTGTATGAAACCAACTCTGGCATATGTAATTTACAGTCACCTGTGACCCTGTTTTCTCCCTCCCCCCAGGTGTCTCATAAATCAGATTCTCCAATTGAGCATGTTGACAGGCTGGGTGTCATCATTCACGTTCTTCAATTAAATATATTTGCAGCCAAAAACTCTGGTATTTTAGTTACAATCTTTTAAAGATAAGAGTTGGAATGTACTTTTGCTTTTAAACTGCTGCACTGCTCTTCCAGATTTCCTTCCTCCCCCCCTTTTTTATGGCAACTACTAAAACAGGCACAGGAATGTTTTATGAATTGATAGATGTGGTCTTGTGGCTCTTACATTATAAAGGCCCCAAGGAAAGGCTAAAGTCCACCTCCATATAATATGCAACTTGTTTATCTGGAAATTGTGTAATTCTTACAACTGACAGCACGTCAGAAGGTGCAAACTATAAATGTACACAGATTATTACAAAATCTGTAGCAATCTGTAGTTGTGCTATACACAGTTGAGCTTTAGAATGTTGATCATCTTTTCTTGGAGAGTTTTGAGAAACATGTGTATGTATAGGATTTAATTTCTAGATCCCCAATCTAGAAAAATCCCTTGGTTGCCCTTCTTTGAATCTCTTCTTTCAACAAATGATATTGCCCAGAAGCAGACACAATACTCAAAGGAGGGTGTTCAATGCAGACATTGATTGTAGAAATTTTTGTTTTAGAAATTAATGCAGTCAAAAATTATGTTTTCAGACATACACCTAAATCTCATGGGAATAATCCTACTGGGCTACTCTTTTTTTTCAGTTCCATTGATACCACAGAAGCTCAGAATGTACCTGGCTTTGTGTGTTTTGTCTCTGATCAGGATGTTCCAGGAAGTAACACTTCTGGGATTTGTAATGATGAAACCATCTTTGCAAAAGACATTGTACGTAACTATTGCTTTTCATCTACAAATTGTCCTATTAATCTCAAAGATACTAAAATGGAGCAATCAAGTCACTTGCATTATAGCTCAATTCTCTCTTCCTTGGTTCATTCCCAGTTGTGTTCTATATATTTTATATTCTTCACTTTGGCTTGAATTGGTGAGTTATATGTTAGAGTGATAACTGGCAGATGTACCATCATCCCCATGAAAATTGTATTTGTATGTGTTCTGATACACGATCAAATGTGTATGTCATATGGAAAGACATACTAAATTATGAGATGTCCTTCCTCATGAAGTTGGTATATATGATGGGGCATCTC
>SOZL01000877.1:0-28730 GCA_009733165.1 Naja naja | reverse complement strand
TTTTCTGCTTTAGTCAAAAGTTTACTTTTTCTTCCCGAATTCAAGTGGTCCTGTCCAGTTGGGCTGGAATGCTTCAGTTTGTTGCAGATGAACCTGTACAGAGTCATGGAGATAATCTTGAGGAAAATATTTGTAACATAAGCTATAATCAAAACAAGAAGGGCAGAAACAGGCTGATTCCTCCCTGACATACTGGGGTGTAAGAAGGAAGAGAAGAAAAACAATCAGATTTACCATTCACATAATCTGTCTCAACAAAGCTTTACTACTGGTACCAAGTATCTGCAGTGTTGATGCCTTAACCTTGCAAATACACATTAAATTTAAGTGTCTCTATGTGATGTGTGTGTGTATGCATGTAGGAGAACAAGATATATGGAAATATTACATTTGTGCTTTTTCCTACTTCTGTGGAACAACTAGATCAGTTTGGGAAATTAATCTTTTACTACTACTACCGTAGCAAGACTGAAGAAATCTATATTGGTTTTTAACAGAATTTAATGTGTCTTTTCTAGGGAAGAATAGAAAGAAGAACAGAAGTCAGGGAAAACTAGTTCTTGGGTCTGTAGGGAGAGATGTCAAAAAGAAATAGCAATAGCACTTAGACCTATATACCACTTCAAAGTGCTTTACAGCCCTCTCTAAGTGATTTACAGAGTCAGCATATTGCCCTCAACAATCTGGCTCCTCATTTCACCACCTCAGAAGGATGGAAGGCTGATTCAATCTTGAGCCAATGAGATCTGAACTGCTGGCAGCCAGTAGCCAGCAGTCAGCAGAAGTAGGCTGCAGTACTGCATTCTAACCACTGCACCACCATGGCTCTATTGGAATGTTGTCTCCATGTCTTGCTTCTTTATAAGGTTTTCTGAGCAACCAGAAGACTGGCTACTTATGGAAGCAAGAGGGTTTTTTCCAATAAAATAGGATATGAAGTTTATGGACATTTTTGTTATTTTTACAAATCAGTTACATTAAACATAAATGTCACAGAGGTGTAAACATAGCTGTTTACAGTCTTTCTACTAAATTGTAAGTGTAACAGGCTCTTTTGGGTGGTTTTGTTTGCAGGCTTTTGAAAATCTGTTTGTTTTCTGCAGATTTTGTCTAAAATTAAGCATTTTGGTTGACAACATGTTTAATTTACCAACTCAAACAACACATTCCTGCCAAACAAAAACCTGTAATATAAATCTATATTATGTAATATAAATATAAAATTATACTTATTAATTATAATTAATACAAAAATAAAATTATTTCAAACTCCAAAACTCAGTTTCCAAGGAGAATGACAGTCTTTTGGACAAACATGAGATTTACTTCTTTTAAAGCTCTTTTTTGTTTGCCAATTTGCTATCTCTTTCAATTCAAAACTCCCATGAATTTAGTCTTTGTCCTATCACATGAAGACATGATACTATTTCTATTCCTAAAAAAAATGTGCCTTTGTTTTTCTCCTTTTCCTTAGAAAGTACAAAATAGAAGAAAAAAAAGCAAAAAAAAAAGATGTAGCATTTTTATCGGTGTCAAAAGTATAATACTAATGAATGTTTGTTTACTTATTTAAATTTACTGGCCACCCAACTCCAATGGACTAGCAACCATACTAGTTTAGCTTTCATGGAAACAGGGAGGTTTAAATGGATGGTATCAGAGCTAATAGTAGGTAACAGCTTGAAGGGGTGGGATTTCCCCTACAACAGTGGTGACAAACACAAGGCCAGCAGGCCAGATGACCCGCAGGGCTGCCTTGGAAACAGTGAAGGACCGGCCTGTGGTGCCTCCGCCAGTGAAAATGGACTTTTAGAGCGCTGTGCACTTCCTTTCCAAACTCCATTTTTGGCTGCAACGCATCCTGCGACCCTCTGCCAGCGAAAATGGAGCTTGGGAGGGCCGTACGTGTTTTCACTGGCAGAGAGCTCAGGCCAGCACAAGTGCCCCTGACATGAGTGACATTGAGCTAACCACATCCACCCTGCCCCCCCAAGGTCAAACACAACCTGATTTGGCCCTCAATGAAATGCCTTACAAAGTAGCCAATAGACTGCTGTAGTTACCTTGCAGCAAAACTGAAGTAATGTATCCCAAATGAACAGGACCCTTGAGACAGCATAAAGGGAGAAGTGCATTTTTGGAAATGGAAAAATATACTGTGGTTGCTTTTTATAGGACTGGATGATAAGTAGAGATAAATTTCTTCTTCTGCCCTTCAGAAACAGTTCCAGATCTGTTTTGGTGATAGTGCAGCATGCAGTGTGGGATAAGTCCTAAGGCTTTTTTGTGATTAAAGTGCAATCAAGGTCAATACAGGGTGCATTATGGTACATTAAACACACCATTATCTCCCTTATAGTCTCCCTGTGAAATGGCAGTCTCCATGAAATATAGAGTAAATATAGACTTCTATAGAGAGATGCATTTTTAATTAAATCCAAACAGAAATTTTGAATCAGTTATATTAGCTTCCAAAGATAGTCTGGCAACTATGTTGGAACTTTTGGGAACCTTCACATTATCTTCAAAGACAGCTCTTCATAGATTAAATCATATTATTAAATCTACTTTCACCAGATCCTTCTTCTACAACAAGGTAACTGCTGGTGTGGCAACAACAACTACGATCACGCAGAAACCACAGAATGTCTAATTCTCCTTTGTGAAGTTAATGGCAATTAGGCAATATTATCCTTTTGAGATCATAGTGTAAACAATAACTTGTACTACAATACGGTACTTCAAGAAACATCCTGCTCTTAAAAGCTACAGAATCACATAGAACTGGAGATATCTTGTACATCTCTTTTCTGATCCTGTTAGCTCTGTGATTTTATAAACCTTGTTTTAATCTTTGCACAAGTCAGAATTATTTTTATGTACTGCAATTTATGGTGGTGGTTTTATATCAGTCACATTTCTATGCTGTTCAAAGTAGACATCTTCTGTGAATGAAATAGTGTTATAATATTGGCCTGAGGCTTTCCTTTGCTTGAGTTGCTGGGTTTTCCTTTTAAATTCTGACCAAGGAATTAAAAAGGTTTTCATTGTCAAATGTCAAAATGATACAGTGGCATGGCAACAGTAGTAGTACAACTTCATTTTAATTCCTTAGCTTAAGCACCTTTGCTAAGAAGAGTAAATACTGTGGCAATCTTCTAAAAGGGTTATTTCCAAGTTCCCATAATGTTGAATAATAACTGTGTAGATCAAGTTTTAACAGGAAACAAACCCAGACAACTTCATCTACAAGGTGATCCAAGGTATATGAAAACAGATAGCTGTCACAGTTTAACAACTCAAAATGGCCTTTGTGCTGTGAATGCGACAAGTGACTTTTTCCTCTGAATCTGGAATGGCATCTGTATATTAACTTTTTTTCAAGATGTTATCCAGCTAAAATTACTGTTGCTTTTCCAACAAAATGTTTCAGTTGAGGTGAATAGCAACTCAAATAGTTCTCCATTTTTCAAAATAATTTAAACAACCATGCCAAATGCTTTGTTCTTGCTTTGTCAGGAACTGGTATTACACAATGCATTTTCAGGTAGAAATAATGATTCTCAAGTGACATGCTTTTCATTTTATAAAATCCAGTTTTATTATGTCATCCTTGTCAACACTGCTGAATATTCAAAGTGAACAAAGTTAATTGCTGGGGAAAATGAGGGTCACTACAGACTGAGTAAAAAGGAAGACACTTAACAGAAATCTATCATTTTATGACAAGATGTAATTTATTCACACTTCATAATAGGCATTGGCAGGTCTCAACCCTGTCTTTGTCTTTGTGGGAAATTGCAATTATAATAATATATAGTGACATTTGACCTTAAAGGTTGCAACCTTATTTCACTACTCATGAAAGATTTTTTATTTCTCAGGAAATTCTTAGCAATTGCAGCTTGAAAAAAAGAGACTTATGACTTTCAATTGTATTTGTTCTTCATCTTATATATCTAGATGAATTGTTAGCATCCACTGTTTCCTAAACTTATTGATATTATTGTGAAAAGGAATGATATTATATTGCGGTCAAATGCTGATATGCACAAAACCAAATACTCAAGTATGGGGAGTACTGGAAAACCTGTATATTGGATGTTGTGTTCCTATATGTTGGATTATATCAGTATATAAGTAATTACGAGCTGGAAAAACATGGTAAAAGATCAGCCAATGGGGACTGTTTGAATAGACATGGTAACAGGTCACCAATGGAGACTGTTTGGAAACTGAAACATAGTATTTGTTTGTATGGGGCCATAAAGACAGTTTGAAGTCTGGACGTGGCTTAGACTTGCTGGACTGTATAAAAGAGTTGGTTTGTTCTTGGACTTTCCCTCTGTAAATTTTTGCCTCTGTATCTCTCTACTCTGTAATAGAATAGAGTAGAGTAAAGTAGAGTAGAGTAGAGTAGAGTAGAGTAGAATAGAATAGAATAGAATAGAATAGAATAGAATAGAATAGAATTCTTTATTGGCCAAGTGTGATTGGACACACAAGGAATTTGTCTTGGTACAAATGCTCTCAATATACATAAAGGAAAAGATACATTTGTCAAGAGTCAAGAATCATAAGGTACAACACTTAATAATAGCCATAGGGTACAATAAGCAATCAAATCATACTAGGAAACAGTCAATATAGATCGTAAAGATACAAGCAACAAAGTTACAATCATACAGTCACAAATGGGAAGGGATGGGTGATAAGGAGTGATGAGAAGGTTAATAGTAAAGGTAGTGCAGACTTGCTCCTGTGAATATTGCTTCTGTGTTCCTGATTTTGTATGCTGACTTCTGCTGTATGATACTGTATATAAAGAAGTTTCTTATGTAGATGAATCCTGCAGAATGATTTACTTGTGTGCTGCTCAGATATCCTGCATACTCTGATAAATTATATATTTATATTTGCACAAGTAAATATAAATAAGTTGGTGCTAAAAATGTAGACAAGTCTCTTGCCAATTATATGTGTTTGTGTATGTATGTATGCATGTGTGTGCACACACATGTACAATTTAATACATAAAACATAACATCCAGTCTCAATGACATGCCTTCATGAACCCATTCATGTGGTCTGGCTAAGCCACATAAATACAGCTTGCCTTCTTGTCTTTCTTATCTACCATTTGAATTCCTTCATGAGATTCCCGATGCTAACTTGGCTTCATCTTAGTTTCCAAGTCCAACCAAGGCAAACTAGGTTCTATTATCTGCAGAAACATATTGTCTGTTTCTCATTTAGGTGCTGCTTCAGTTTATGAAGCTGTTATTTATTTATATAATTTGCATCCCATTCTCCCCCCTCAAAGAAATTTGGTCAAGCAATCTCTCTTCTTTGTTAATCTTGCACTGAATCAATTTCATCCTATGAGAAATTGATAATTGCACCAAAGTAACCTAATAAAATAAAGGTCTCCTTGATTTTTTGGTTATGTTTGTTGATATTCAATTATATGCACAATATTTAACAATATGCCTTCTTAAGAACAGGATTTAATCTGTTGAGCTGCTATATTGCCATGTGTTCAGTTTGGATTTTTAAAAATATGTTCATGTGCTTATTTTGTTTTAGATTTCTTAAATGTGCATTATTTATTTTCTGGAGTATGAATTTATAGTTATTTATGTAATAATGATACTGTAAAATAAGAATTAAAAAGGAATTAAGGAATTCTGAATTAATTGGAAAAACCTATAATCCCATGCACACATACTGTATGCTATTACTTGCTTATTCCACAAGCCATATCCTTTATACTTTTGACATTGATTAAGTCAGTTGGGGATTTGCAATTCCTTGATCTGGGTTTATTTATTGGATACTGGATCACTTGAAATATAAAGAACAGAATTGTGTAAAAGCAGCAATTGTTCAACTATTGACTAGTGTAGCTTCCACTATAAAAAAGATTTCTCCCACAACTCTCACTAATATATATTCCTGATTCACGATCTCCCATTTCTTAATTTTCTCTATTTGTATCTTTCTTCTCCATGTTGGAATGAGAAGTCAGAAAGCCTGGCATGCATCTAATTCCATCTGGTCCCAAAATCAATCTCCAGCCATGAATGTAACCTCATTTTTAATGTTCACATTACTTTGATAGAATAATGATGATAGTTTGGATCACCTAAATTATTGAGGAATATCAAGATAGAACAATATTATGCAGGCTTTTCTCTTTGAGATAATATTCTCAAGCTCAGCTGCCAATGCTCAAATTCTAATTGGCATGAGACTGATGTGACCAGAGAATATGTAGTGGGGATGGAGGCAAGCTGATTTCCTTAGTTCAGATGAAAAAAGTGACAATGGAATCTGACCCATTGCTATTAAACTTGTTGTCCTCCACAACAAAACTTATTGGATTGGTGTCCCATCTTTTTTTTTTTGCTCTTCCTGGTAGCTGCTCAGAGTATCATCAAGATAGTTTCCCTTTGCCAATTTCATAGTTTTCCTCCTTAAATCTTCCTTACCCTTCCCTAGCCTTGCTCAGCATCTTGATACCTCCCTCCCAGGAGTAGAGTACAGTTGAACAAGGAACTAGCCAACTGTTAATCATGCAACCTACTTTACTTTTCTTGATAAGCAAAAGCTGGGTTTGTTGGCATAGTAAATGTCTTTGGTTGCTTCCATACTCTTCCAACAAGGGTCCCTCTCCTGTGACTTACCAATTTGTGAAGGTTTCTGTCTTAACAGTATCAGGCATCAGGTTACATTAGAAGTCCATGATTGAAATTTTCATGCAGCATCACTTTATCCAGTTAGTATTATAAATGAATGTCTTCTTTCTTATTTATCCTTAACAGAGGAGATGCTCCTTTAGTCTCTGATCAGTTCTCAAATTTTTTACCCTTCAACCATTTTCCTTGGTAATTTTATATAGTCTTTTTTCATAGTTATAAAACTTTGTGAAATAGATTTTTTTCATAAATGATTTTTATTGTTTTCCACCAGTACGAATCGTATTTACATTTCCAACAGCATTTTGCATTGACATACAGTTTCGTCGTATATTTTCTATCATCCATTCATATATATCATCAATAATTACCTTTACTTATGTTTGCTATTAATCTCTATCTTTGTCTATTCTCTCTCTCTCTCTCTATATATATGTAGGTCTTGGTGTATTCGGGTCTTGTCCGTGTAAGATTGAGATACTTGGCACTTTGGAAATCTCATCCGTCATCTTCAGGCTGGTGTCTTCAGCTTGTTCCCTGGGAGAAGTGTGTGATTGTGGCTGTTTTCCCTTAAACTCTAGAGTTGGCTGTGTTGTTACTTCTGATTGGTTTGTGGAGTTGATGTATGCAGATTGGATGGCTTTTCCTGAGCCTGTGTGGCTGAGGTGCTGGCTGTGTGTCTCTCAGCCTTTTGTGTGAACCTGGGTAATGGGCTGTGTGATGACTTCTGAGTTCTATTGTTGTGATGTCTGGGTGTGGTGCTGTAATAAATGTTGTCTTGCTGCAACCTCCTGATGTTTTGTGTTGTGATCTCCTGAGTTCTGTGATGTAGTATCCTGGGTGGAAGGCTGTGATGTGGCATTCTGGGCCTTGGTTTGGCCCAGAATGCCACATCACAGCCTTCCACCCAGGATACTACATCATAGAACTCAGGAGATCACAACACAAAACATCAGGAGGTTGCAGCACAGACAACGACCCAGGAGATTACAGCACCACACCCAGGACATCACAACAATAGAACTCAGAAGGTCATCACACAGCCCATTACCCAGGTCGTTACAACACAAAAGGCTGAGAGACACACAGCCAGCACCTCAGCCACACAGGGTCTCAGGAAAGCCATCCAATCTGCATACATCAACTCCACAAACCAATCAAGAAGTAACAACACAGCCAACTCTAGAGTTTAAAAGGGGAAAACAGCCACAATCACACACTTCTCCCAGGAGAACCGAAGAAGACACCAGCCTGAAGATGACGGATGAGATTTCTCGAAACGTTGCAAGGTATTCTCAATCTTACACGGACAAGACCCGAATACACCAAGACCTACATACCTTTACGTGAAAATCTACGAAAACAAATATATATATATATATATATATATATATATATATATATATATGTTCTGGTGTATCGGTCTGTCCCGTGTATATTGACAAGACCCGAATACACCAAGACCTACATACCTTTACCCTGAAAATCTAAAAACATATATATATATATATATATTTAATTACATTTATATGCCGCCCTTCTCCAAGACTCAGGGCTGCTTACAATTTTTGGAGCACAATCCAATGTGCTCAGCAATAGCCTTCATTCCATTGTATATGCCTGCTTATTACTAAGTGGCATTTTTACAAGGTCAGCTAATTGCCCCCAACAATCTTGGGTCCTCAATTTACCTACCCCGAGAGGATGGAAGGCTGAGTCAACCTTGAGCCTGGTGGGATTCGAGCCTACAGTAATTGTAGACAGCTGGATCTTAAGAGCAGGCATTTACAGCCTGAGCCACCAAAGCTCTATTTACATCTCTATATATCATTCTTTTAAGGATGTGAAATAGATTCTTAACAGGATAAGATTATGAATTTGGGTGGTCTCTTTAAAAAAAAATCACACATAATTTCTTGTTCCCAAAGTTGTTAAACAGACCCTAGGTCCTGCAAAAAATGCCATCATATTTTAATTTTTAATGTCAAAAGGATACAATTATTAACAAGGATAGTGAATAATTGTATTAACTGTGTTTAATTATTGGAATTTTAATTCAATGCAAGCTTAATTTTTCCCACTCCTTTTTTGAAGTGCAGTCTCATAAGATCATTTCAACATAGTGAGGCTCTTGGCAGAAGAAAGGTTACCTCACAAGTAAACTGATCACTGTGATGACTAAACAACATTTTGTGAGTGTGAAAAGACCGGATAGTGGCCATTTAATTCCAAACTTTTTAAAACTAAGTTTTCAGACATTTCTGGAATTAGCCAATGCTTTCGGTTCATCTTATGAATCTGTTCCATTTTCCAGTTCTGCTAAATGACATAGCAGAAGCCCAAGAAGAGTTCATTTTATTTTGGTGAAGTCTGTCTAATAAAATGGGCCTTTTCCAAGACTGTCTTTTCATTAGGGCAGAAAGCAAAGGCCTTGAAAGTGGTAGAAAAACATGGTGTAATCACTAAGGAGCCATTATCCTGTCCCTAGTAACCATTAAGTGTAAGCTTTCCAAAGCCAGGAGAGTAAATTACTCATTTATTGTTACTTGAGCTGTCTATGAGAGATTGAAATCTGGACTATTAATGATTTTTCATTCTGTTTTGGAGAGATTCTGTGAGAGTTCGTGTACAACTTTGGATTCTGGCTGTCTACATTTTCTTCAGATGTGCAATAAAATAGAGGTGGAGTGTCATTTTTCAGTATGAAAACCCTTGTCTCTTAGAGCCGCTCAATTTTTTTTAAAGTGTAATTCCATAGCAACTCAGAAAAATATTAGCCTGCTTGAAGTTTTATGTTTTCTCAGAGCAAAAGATATTACTAGAGTTTATAAATGAAGAGAACATTTAATTTATGGTTGCCTTTTATTGGCTTTACAGTGTGATGATGATAAGTCCTATCTGAAACAGTCTTTTTCTGCTACCACATGACCCATATCCTGCTGTTTAGTGCACAAGTAAATAATCTCAAACAGTGGCTAAACTAGAATATATTCAAAAACTTTGAAATTTATGATTAAACACAAAATATCTTCTTTGGATGAGGACTAGTAGTCACAGATATATAGTATAGCATTTTCTTTAAAAAATCACTTTCCCTGTGTATGTTAAATTGTTTCCACTGTTTTCTTTGTAGTAAACAACCCACCAAACCACCAGATAAATTCAAACAAGCAAAAGTGGGAAGAACTGCAATGTAATTTATACCACAAGGTGAAGAATAAAAATGAAATAAATTTGCTAGCTAGAGAATACAATCGATTACCATCCCATCAAAATGCAAGAACCAACACATTAGATACAAAATGTTCTGGGGAAAAATAAGATAAAATTGAAAAGTAAAACGTATGGCAGGAAAACATTCCAGAGGCAGGAAATTACTAGAGAAAAGTTTTTGTGTTTTTGTCCCTTCATAATGCATCTCTGTTGGAAAAGGGCCTTACTGTGCCAAGTGGCTCTGAGAGTCTTTAAAATTCTTTGAAATGAATGTGTATTAGCCATTGGAAATGATAACAGAATCTTCAGAAGGCTGTTTTTAGCCTGCAGCTGCTGTTTTCTGTTTATCCGACCATTTTGACCAGTGTTTCCCAATCTCACCAAATTTAAGACGTGTGGATTTCAACTCCCCAAACCCCCAGCCAGCATCCCAGTGTATTGTGGGGTTGAAGTTCACATATATTGCTGAGGTTGAGAAACACAAACTTAGATCATAGCTTGTTTTAGACTGTTCAGCAGAAGATAATAAGCTGCAGTAGGGATGTTATTTCATTCATCCCTCCTCTCCAAAATAATACCTTGTCCTGTAACCAATTCACAAACAAGACCTGCTATTAGTCACTTTTACCCATTATCAGACAATGGATCACAATCCTATGGTTTCTTGACTAGTCTTTACTTTTTTGTTATGTGAGATCTTAAAGCAACGTCTTCTAGAACATTGTATCCTGTAGGATGATCATGTTACCATAGTAATAGTTAAAAGAAGTGTCTTGATTACTTATTATGGGTAGATAAGACATATGAGAGCCAATCTGGTCCAATGGTTAAGACACCAGGCAACAAAACAGGAGACCGTAGGTTCTAGTTCCACATTAAGTATGCAAAATGGCTGGGTAACTTTGAGCCAATCATTTTCTGTTAGCCCAATCCACCTCATAGGGTTGTTGTTGGAAAAATAGGAGAAAGAAATAGAATTAGATTTGCTTATTCTTTGAGTTATTTGTAAAAATAATAAAGATGGGTTATATTTGTAATATATTGTGGTATGATGAAGGGTTGTGGTCTGATAAAATGTGCATTCGCTTTCTGTAAACTTCCTGTATTATGTGGGATATCCTAAAGAGCTTTACATATTAAAAAGGCTACCCTGGAAACAGATATATTTCCACTTACAGTGTGGCATAACCCTAGGTCCCCGTAGGTGGTTGAATGCTTACTGTAAGATAGCACCATGAGGTTGCAATGTAGTACAGGTTTTCATAAAAAAAGAAGTTCTAACGAACTCAATACAATTCAGTGTTTTGTAAACATGCATAGGGCTTTACAGTAAGAGATACATATGTTTTTATAGGCTAGAGTTCACTTGCTTAGATATAAGAAGCATTGTTCAGGTGGCAGTTGATAGAAGAAAATAGGATCATGCAGCAAAAAGGACAGTTTGTGACAATTTAGTATAAGACTTAAGATAAATCAATGGGATTCCATTTTGCTTGGTTAATAAACAATTGAAGCAGAATAGGAAATGTCTTTTCAATGTAATGCAGGCTCACTAGTTGTTTTGATTCTCCAGTTTTGATTTTGACTGGGTTTTCAGAGTAACCCATGTCAAGAAATTAGACAGAAGGGATCATTATTATTGGTTCTAGTGGAATTTCCATGGTTTTTAATGATGAGAGCTTGACAAAGAAGTGCATTGCTTTTGTTGGGTGCACTTTTTACTTGGGGAACAAATCACAGAGTCTTTGGAATTTTGTGATTTTTACATGATCTTATGTTGCCCCTTGTGCTATTCAAGTTCTGCATGTAATGTGGGAGGATTGCCCAATGAACTTGAGCTGTTAATCCTCAGGAAGCTAGATGGCAGTATGCTAGGCAGGGATGGTCACGGGACCACAGATGGAGAGATGCCGAAGTGTCACCAAAGTCGTTTCTTGCACCTCCTTTCTCAGTAGTCTTGCCAGTTTGAGGCAAAAATGTGCTGAATGCAAAGTAGTGTGATGTTCCAGAGCCCTATGTAAATTCTGAATGTTCTCTTTGTTTTTAGTACACTGCATTTGCCTTTTAAAAGAGGCACATTCGGATTTAGAGGACACAGTCCTTCAATACAAAGCTCTGAGGATCTGAGGCCCAAGACTGACTTCTGCAGAGGAATTATAATGGCAGGGAAGAGAAGAGGTCTGGGCTGGTTATCTCAATATGGCTGTGCTGGAAGAACATATCAAAATAATTACACCTTGCTAGTATTTTAAAGCTGCAGCATTTAAAAAGACAATCTAAATATAGGGAACATCCTCTGCGCTTCTTTTTTTACCTGACTTTAGTGGGTGTGGATGGCTGTGTTCAAAGCCAGATTTCAGGAATTCTACTAGATTGAGCAAATTCCTCCCTCCCATTATAAGCATGGATTTAACTTTTATTTTCTAATTTCCAGTTAAACATATGTATTTGATTGAAGCATAGGTTTATATTATTGCTTGAACTGATTTAGTCTCTTTTGAATGGTTAAAAATAAGCAGTATATTATTTATTGTCTAACTCTAGCCCCAAATAAATCATTTGTTTTATTAAATTCATAACTTCATTTAACATACCATTTTAAGGAGGGGCTGGTACAGGTAGTCCTCAACTTATGACCACAACTCAGTCCAAAATTTCCCTTTCCAAACAAGACAGCGGTTAAATGAGGTTTGGTCCATTTTTCAAACTTTCTTGCCATTGCTGTTAAGTGAATCACTGCAGTTATAAGGTTAGTAACACAATTGTTAAGTGAATCTGGATTCCCTATTGACTTTGCTTGTCAGACGATTTTAAAAAATGATCACATGACCCAGAGTCACTGCAGCGGTCATAGGTACAGGTCAATTGCCAAGTGTCTGAATTTTGATCACATGACCATAGGAATGCTGTGACAGTCTAAGTGTGTAAAATCATCATACATCACTTTTTCAGTGCCATTGTAATTTTGGTCACTAAATTATTATTTTATTATTATTTATTTAAACTTGTATGCCACCCTTTCTCCCTAAGGACTCAGGGTGGCTAACAATATAAAACCCAATGCAAAAAATTTACATTAAAAACAATTAAACAATTACAAGCCTAATAGTGACAAAATAATTAAAATTAAAATTAATTAAAGTAACTCTAAAACAAACCCTCCCCCCCCTTGGTCAGTCCAGACCGGCCTGTTGAAAGAGCCAGGTCTTCAGGTCACGGAGGAAGGAGCGGAGATCGGGGGCCAAACGAAGGCCCAAGGGGAGCTGGTTCCATAGGGTGGGTGCTCCCACAGAGAAGGCCCTACCCCTGGGTACCACCAACCGACAATGTCTGGCCGATGGTACCCCAAGAAAGCCCTGCCTGTGGGAGTGTACTGGGCGATTGGAATGTGATGCTGGCAGGAGACACTCCCGCAAGTACCCCGTACCCAAGCCATGTAGGACTTTGTAAGTTGTTATCAATACCTAAATGAATGATTGTAAGTAGAAGACCAGCTGTACTGCAAAGTTTAAGAATCCTTGATTCTTATGTTTTATACTTCTCTTGAAAAAGTTGATCATTTGTGAATTCAAATTACGAAAAGTGTTTGAACCTTCAATTGGGCAAAAGAACATAAGGGAAATTAGAAATGCCTCGTGGATCTGATCAAAAACATATTGAGTCCACCTCTTTTTATTTGCTGAAACTGACTTGTTAGTTAGTGCCTAACTCAGTTTCCAGAGCAATATATTCCCAGATGTAATACAGCTGCTTAATTATTTAGATGTAAGTAAATTTAAACTACACAGGACTACTGATTTTCTTATATAGGAGCTTGTCTATTTGTGTTTTCATTGAAACTGTTCTTTCATGCACTATTGTCACTGTTATCACAGTATTGGTGTAGCAAACATAACCTTTGTTGTTGTTAAAATTACAGTGAGTTATGCTTTAATTGAATCCAAGTACTTTTACTTTCTTTTGTTGTATTTCTATTATTCTTTTTACTTCATGATTTTGAACTGCCCTATGAACCCATGTAAAAATGAAAGCCATGTAAATACATACTTTTACATTTCAATAATAATGATTAAGATCTCAATAGTGATAAAGATTTCAGGCTGCATTGTAATTAAAAACAGTTGGACTGCTGGCTACAATAAATTAATTACAAATATCTAAAGAAATAAAGGAAGGGTGATGGCAGATGTGTTTGCTTGAATGCATTGTCCTTCTCTTTCCAGTAGATGGCAGATACAGTTCTTCCAATATTAAAAAAAAGAAGAAAATATTTGATTTGTTATGAACATATCATATACTTTTACAATGGGAAGCTGCAAATTTTATTCCCATTATATAACATATAACAATGTATAAAATATATTAAAGGAAAAAAAATAAATGTATTGCTGGAAAAATATTGAATTAAAACACTAAAAATGGAAAATAAATATGCATATTGAGAAGCAGATTCTTGATTAAAATCCAGACAAAAATTACAGCCTGTACTAATGTATATTTATTCAATACACAGTCTCACCAAGTAAATGTAAATTTTGGAGTTTATATTCAAATTTTACTTGGTGGGATATAGTGGGTCTACTTTTTAATTGTCTAAGGTAGTAGAGTATACCTGTGGTATCTCAAGATTAAATGCTGGTAAAACTAAATCTTTCCGCTAATATGATGGCAGCAGTGTAACAGAAAATTGGATTTTATTCTATAAACATACTGAACAGGGGAAAAGGGGGACTGCAGATCTAAACTGGTGGCTATTGATGTAAAAATATTTAGGTGATATAATTATTCATCATTTGCACTTTCAAATATTGGTGAACTCTAAATCCCTTTCCCCTACCATATATATACTATATATAACTAACAATGAATGGAATTGGAGTCTGTCAAGTTCAGATGAGCCATATGCAAATATGTTCCCCTTCTTTTCATGTAGAACACAAACCAGGCTTTAAAAAACCAAGATGATATCCAATGGAAAGATTGCTGATTCTTTAATGTAGTTATTATTTTTTAAAATTTTAGAAGAATCAATGTGCTTTCCACTTTTGTAACTTACAGCTGGTGTGAAGAAACCAGTTGCCCATTTTAAACATATGACATGGTTGGAAACACTGACCTTTGAATATAGCAATGAATGTATACAATCCAAAATGCTGGGAGAAAGATGATCCTGATGGAAGTAGCACCAGACCTATGACCTATTGCCAAATTTGATTTCTCCAAGGTCAAGGTGTAAAGAGCAATGAGCCATGATCATATTTATATTCAAAACCATTATATTCTACCCAGTTGGTACATCAATCCAGTCAGTGCATCTATAAAGCTCATGAGAGTATGATAAAAAAGTAGGAATGCTGTAATCTAGAGCAGATTTTGTTCCTTCAAGTTGCTTTGATTTTCAGAGAGAGAAACAGAGCCTGGGAAAGAGATAGACATTATAGTACTAAGGGGTTCAATTTGATACCAAGCCTTGTCAGAGAAAATTGACACTTTAAGATCTGTCTTTCTTCGTTATACTTTATGGACTTGATGTGAAATCCTGAACAAGTCATTAAGATGGAAAATTGGAGAGAACCCCAAATTACTACCAATCACCTGAAAAAAATGGAAAGCATTTGAGGTAGAAGGGGACCAAAACACTTGAATCAGATTATTGGCACATTTATTTTCTCAGTGACCTTATCTTATTTCCCATATAATAATAATAATAATAATAATAATATATATATATATATATATATATATATATATATATATATATATGTATATATAAAAGATAGAAAGAGAGAATATATATATATATACATCAGGAGGTTGCAACACAGACAATGACCCAGGAGATTACAGCACAAGACCCAGGATGTCACAACAATAGAACTCAGAAGGTCATCACACAGCCCATTAACCAGGTCGTTACAACACAAAAGGCTGAGAGAGACACAGCCAGTACCTCAGCCACACAGGGTCTTATGAAAAAGCCAACCAATCTGCATACATCAACTCCATCAACCAATCAAGAAGTAACAACACAGCCAACTCTGGCAGTTTAAAAGGGAAAAACAGCCACTATCACACACTTCTCCCAGAAGAACGAAGCTGAAGACACCAGCCTGAAGATGACGGATGAGATTTCATCGAAATGTTGCCAAGATACTCTCAATCTTACATGGGACAAGACCCGAATACACCAAGACCTACATACCTTTACCCGTGAAAATCTACGAAAACATATATGTATATTCTTTCTATCTTTTTTTTACCGTCAGCAACAGCCATTTTATTTCATTTATTTCATTTTTATTTTTTAAAAATATTTTATTGATATTCCAAAGTTTAAAAACATAAAACTATATTCATTGTTATCAACATCAAGACATCTTTTACATTTCCTTACATTTTTCAATATATGATTACTTATTCCATTAACATTACATCTTACGTGTTACAAATCAATATATTTCATCTTATACTTCAGTCTTTTCTATAACATATATACATATTTACATACTTCCTCATTCTTTTCCTAATTGTCATTTTCTTTTTATTTCTAAATCACTCACACCAGGCATACCAGGCTCTATAATATATTGAAATTTGTCTTTTAATTTCAACGTTAGCCTGTCCATCTCTATATAATCTATTATTTTCTTTATGACCATGCCCTCTGATGGTATCCTTTTCTCCTTCCAAAGTTGCGCATATGAAATCCTTGCAGCTGTTATTATATGTAATATAATGTACCTATCTTTTTTACTACATTTTTGTGTTATTATACTTAATAAAAAATATTCTGGATTAAATTCAATTTTCTGATTTATAATTTCCTCTAGCCATTGTCTGATTGTATCCCAGTATTTGTTCATGGGCATGTGGGCATGTGGACCAGATATGAAATAAGTGCCTTTTTCTTTCCTGCACTTTCAACAATTAGGGTTTAAATTAAACATTTTTGCCAATCTAGCGGGGGGTAGGTGCCACCTGTAGAACATTTTATACAGGTTTTCCTGTATGCTGTGGATATGGTTAATTTGTAATTTAGTCCCCACATTTTTCCCAATTTTTCAAATCTATATTGTGACCAACATTTTTGCCCATACCACCATTGTTTCTTTGCCATCTATCTCCTTTCCATTTTATTTAATTATCTATCATATCTACTCTTATATGTGAAAAAAGAGACAGACATCCTGATCTCTGGAAATAAAAATTTATATTGGTCATGAGCTAATTTTCTCTGCTAACATCATCAGATTGTAAAACTACCAGAGTTTTACACTCTGACAATGTTAGCAGAGGCTATGAAAAGCTTAGTGAATTGCAAATATATATATATATATATATATATATATATGGGGAGTCTTGGTATTGAATTTTGTTCCCTTGTATTGAGAATATTTACAACGCTGCATTTAAATCTCATTCGTCAAAACGCTGCCAAGGTATTCTCAATCTTACACGGACAAGACCAATACACCAAGATCTGCTATACCTTTACCACCGATGAAAACCAATTTAAAAACAATATATATATATATATATATATATATATATATATATATATATTTGTTTTCGTCATTATTCATAAATTGCATGTAGGTTCTTGGTGTATTCGGGTCTCATACATCGGACAAGACCCTAATACATTACATTCCTACATATATATATATATATATATATATAAATCTACGAAAACAAATATATATATATATATATATATATATTATAATATATATGTGTGTGTGTGTGTGTGTGTATCTTTTTGAAGCTCTTTTCCTGTGATATTATAGCTCAAGATTAAATCAAGGTCTTTAACACAGGCTTTGTATCCACATTTGATGCTGGAGAGAGGGTGTGACACTCATTATGTCCTTTTGGGATGAAATCTCTCTTCATGTCTATCTCTTGGTGGTAGAGTTGAACAAGAGGTTGTCTGGCTTATAGCAGTGCTGTGTTACTCTTTCCCCATGAAAATTTATTGATTGTATTAGTATACTTGACATGTGGTGATGATGATTTATGTTTTTCCACTGAAGGCTCATTTAGGATTTTGAAAAACTATAATGGAGTCTTTTATAAAATGGCTGTCATTTCTTAAAAGATAAACTGATGAGCAAAGCTAAAATTAAAATCTGAACTTTAGAATGCAAAACCTTTTGTCTGAATGCAGTTTACTGTTTCAACACCCTAGAAATGCAGTTTACTGTTTCAACACCCTAGAAATCAAATTCAAGGCCGGGATAATATCTGAGTCTAAGTGTCAAACCACATATCTGGAACATTAAATCCAGAATGACAAAAAATCAATTTTGATACTTATATACTCAAATAATATGTTTAACTAATCCCCCCTCCCCCAAAGTAGTAAAAATGATCAGGAAGAGCAAGATTTTCAACACATACTAAAATAGTTACTTTTGAACTTATTGGTTCAAAAGTGGACTTTGTTCTGAAATTATCACGATATATCTTTTTCATGATAGGACTTGAACTATTTAATCCTTAATTTTCAACATCCTTAATTTTCCTTAATTTTCAATGAATTACTTGTTCCTGTTGAACAAATAAATCTTTTTCTCCATATAATTTTTTTAATACTCACCCTTTATGATGGCCCTTACTAGAATATTTCTACTTATAACATGTTGGTCTTTACTAGAACTGCAGTATTTCTAGTTACAGTAAACTTTTGTTTATGATATGATCAGTAGTAAAGTTTACTGTAACTAGAAATACTATAGTTCTAGTATTTCTAGTTAGTTTTCTAGTTTTTCTAGTAGTTTAATGATCAAAGTTATGGTGGCCCAGGAAAGGCTGCTTTATGGTCCAGCACTGTAGCCATCATAAGATGTCATGCAACCCAACTCATGGTTACATTACTGCATTTCTGGCACCTGACAACCAGCTCAGCTTTATGTCTGGTTGCAATAAGTTCTAGTTGTCACATGACTGCAATTTGTGGTATTTTCTGCTGGCTTCAGATAGAAAATCCAGGAAAATGAGTTTACATGATTTGTTTAATGATTGCATAATTTGGACTTATGACTGTATAATTTGTTTAATGACCACTGTAAAAATGGTGGCACAATCAGGTGCAGACATGAGGGTGTCTCAAGTTACAACCATCACTACTTATAACCAAAATTACAATGTGTAAGTCCAGGACTAAAAGTATACCACAATGGTCTTTACTAGAACTATGTATCAGGGGTCACGTCTCTTCTACTTCTATCAAGTCAAGACTGGTAATTAGAGTTCATTGCCAATTTCAAAAATTTCTTCAAGGTGATTAGAGTCCTGCAAATCTCTATTCCTCTTTTCATCTGCCAGCCTATTTCTTACACTCCTTTCCATTCCTTTCTTTTGTCCATGCTCGATGCTAAATCATTACAATATTTTTAAATATGATCAATCAATCTAAAAGATAGCTCTGAAGGAAGCTAAATCCATTAAAGATTCTGTATTGAATGAAAAAGGCCTGTCTCTCAGTGTGTTAAGGAAAGGGTTACAGAAGTGTCCTTCAATAACCTCTCAGCATTGACAAGCTAACTACACATAAATAAAGCCTTCTTTCAGAAAGTGCATGTAAACTTCTCTTGCTGTTGATTTCTCATTTGTCCTTTTTACCCAAATTCCTCTGCTCTCAATTTTCTGGATTTATAACTGCAGATTTGGGTATAAGAAAGAAAAAGCACAAGTTTTACATCAAGTCTCTTGCTGTTCTGTAACTGTGGGTGGACTTGAAGGAGTCAAGTAGGACAAGCAATATCATTTGGAACCATTTGTGCGCTTTTAGAAATTGGAATATAATTCTAATGCTTCTTTAAAATACGCAGTGTTTTTAAAGAGTGATTTTATTATCTAAATTATGCCTTAAGATAATACATAACAGCTACATTATTTCCATCTTCTATTTATTTAAGAACAAAAGAAAGTACTGTATGATCTACATTGCAGCTCTGTCTTTTTTAATTCACCCTTTTAAAATGTACAACAGTTAACCACCTCCAGGAAGGCAAAAAATATTTATCACCTCCAAATTAAAGAAATACAGGAGAATGAAGAATCAAACCTGGGCAGGAAGAGGTCCTCTTAGAAATGACGGGACAATGTTTCTCAATTCTTCATCAATTCCAAAGAATCTGATATCTGTTTTCATTTTTCAGTAATGATTGATCACAATTATGTTTCTCTATCTCTTCAAATTGGTTGTGTCCCTATGACTGCAAGTGCAGCCAGTTTTTTTTATATGCATCCACTCAAATATGAATAGGCTGTTTGGTTTAAGGAAATTTTACACTGAAGTATTGAAATATAAACTATGTGACTTTGAGTTTAGCCTTCATTCTTCTAAAGCTTGGCTTCAGATGGGAAGGAAACACAAAGTGAAGCTAGACCTATGCAAATTAAAAACATGAAGTATTCAAGCAAAGTTCATTGTATCATAGCCAAAAAGTTTCAGTATGGAAATACATTTTGGGCTTACTATCTATCTTTCAGAACTGAACTGAAATGCAAGACTGAATAAAAGATCCATTGAAACAATGAGATGTATTGTGTTGTAAATATCATTGCAATTTCAAATTAGGGACTATATTCCCAAAGGCTTTAATGATGGTAATACTACTGACAAGTAGGTAAAGAAACCTTGGCTGCCTGCAGTTTGAGGACTTCTTCTACTGAAAATTTCTAGTTTTAAGCTCTTTGTACCGCTGTTCTATAAGATTTACGTCCTTATATATGTGTTCCTGTTTGTTATAACAGTAGAAACAGAAATGAATCTGGATAATGTCTAGCATCATAGAGCAGCTCTTTAACTGGCAGACAGTACTAATCTTGAGATAAAGGGGGGGGGAAACCTATCCCAGCAATTTTGTTATAAAATGGCGTGCTTAGCTCAGTTAAATTGCAGCACCCTGGTACAAAAGTAACTTGAAAGTGCTCTAACTCTTAAGCAAGAATTTTACATTCCCTAATCTTAAATTTGGAAAGGAAAGAGGAGGTGCACAGAATTCTGTATAATGTTTCATTTCATAGAAATTTTTATAGTTCTTGAACAGATTGGTTGCTTATTTTGTGATGTTCAAAGCTCTTCATAGACATAATCATGCTGGACATAGAAGTTCATTGCTTCTATTACTGGAATCATTTCCAAACATGATTCCTTCAAGATTTCTGTTCAAAAGAAAGGGAACATATTTGTATTTGGTAAGGAGCAAGAGACCAATTATCTTGTGATCGATTAGAAGCCAGATTATTACTTTGCAATGTAGTTTAAAATTTTATAAAAATCAGAGAATGATCTTTTGAACAATCAAATATTTAAACAGATAATACATGAAGCTTAAGCATAGCACTAAAAGTAATGTAGACTGTACCTGTTGATTCTGATCTAAGTCCCTTTGAGTTTAAAATAACCTCTTTTCAGGTTGAGTGATGGAAAAGATATGAATTGATCAAAACACTAGGATGGATAATCTCAGAGGCTTACCTCCTATTTCAATGAACTTTTTCCGTCTTGATACACTAATTCTTACATTTATCAGTTCAGGCAAGTCACTTCCTGATAAATATAATGTGAAGTTTTCTTTATAAGAATATGTAATTCTTATATTAATTCTATATTTCCATATTTCAATTTTCATTGTGCTTTCCCACCACTGTTCAGGGTGATCTGCATTGGAATTCAGTGGCATATACTGCCTTTTTGCATCTATAAAGCTATTGACTATGAAGGTAGGAGATAGACTCTGCATTTTATTTAGTTTCCTTGCTAAGAAACTTATTTTGCATTTCTCTTTGCAACATGAGCCCTATTGATTAGATAGATATTCTCTGTCACTCCATTTTTCTTTCTCTTCAGACATTGACCTATGCAGTTCAGACTTGCACTCTCTCCATAAAAGGACAGAACATGCTATTGATTTGATTTGATTTATTGATTTCTATGCCGCCCCATCTCCTGAAGGACTGGCGTGGTGTACAATCATAAAAACACTATAAATATAAATACTATATAATTTTAAAAAGAGATTAAACATGAAACCCAATAATCTAATTTAAAATAACACTATTCAAATTAAAACCCCCATCCCCTTCTCAGTCCAAGTTGGCAAGTTGGAACAACCATGTTTTCAGGCCTCACGAAGGACCGGAGGTCAGGAGCCACCCGAAGCTCCAGGGGCAGCTGGTTCCATAGGGTGGGTGCTCCCACAGAGAAGACCCTACCCCTGGGGGTCGCCAGCCAACATTGTCTGGCCATGGCACCCCAAGGAGGCCCTGTCTATGAGAGCATGGGACATTGGGAAGCCGTTATTGGCAGCAGGGTCTCCCTCAAGTATCCCGAGGTTAGGCCAGTGGTGCCTAACCTTTTTGGGCTCCTGTGCAAAAATTGTATGCTGTGCTTGCGTGGCATCACCAGAAGGCAATGTGTGCAGCCCCCATGCATCCCCCCCTGCATATGCGACACACGCTGCCTTACCTGCACTGCACTCCCGGCTGATTTTCTGCCCATTTGAGGCCTTTTGGCCTGCTAGAGGGGAGTCTTTGCAGGCCGAAAAATAGGCCCATCTCATCACTTCCTGTATTTCCAGAAATACTGAAATGGGCTATTTTTTGCCTACAAAGGCTGCAGAAGCTTCCCTCAAGCCTCTGACAGGCCAAAAAGGCTCAAATGGGCTGAAAATCAGCTGGGAGGCACGTGCATGCACAGTGAGGTAAGTCTGCCTGGAGCTCGTGTGCCCACCCAAATGGGTCTGCATGCCACCTGTGGCACACATGCCATAGGTTCACCATCACTGTTATAGGCTCTTAGCTAGGCAGAATTACCATTTTCTATTACCATGTTGTCTCCTAAATAAATATTATCATTATTTTATTTTATATAAGCATCAGTCTTCTTACAAAAATTGCAGTCCTAATTTTAGTGTTTCTCCTCCATGCATTGTCAGCTGAATAAAAGTTTTGATTATCCAAGAGTTAAAAAACTTGACTAGCAACTAAAAATACCAATTTATTATGCCTCACTGAAGAAAAACGTTGTGAATTCTTTCTTTCAAACAGAGAGAAGGGTCTAGTCACCATTCCCAAGGATATGTTATTTCACAACACAAGAATATTATGAACATTATAGGAAAAACTTTCTCCTGCATGCTTGATAAATTGAGGAAATTGACTTCAGTGACTGGAATGATTCACACAAAGGCAAATAGTTAAATGCTAAACCATTTGGGGCTTTAATAGTTGAAGCAATACCCTAATTTTCCTCCCAGTAAGCAGTGGATAACTATTTCAGGCTTTTCCACTGTTAGTAGAAGAACCCAACCACTGTATTTTATATCAGTTGACATCTCTGGATACTTTTCAAGATAGCCACATGTGCAGTATGCTTCAATATTTTAACCATGATGAAATACAGCAAATTGTTCTGCCTTATTTGAGAAAGAGGCTGCAGAAGAAGAAGGGCCATACTAAGTCCTGTGTAGCAGATGAACCCTGAGCAGCTCAGGATCAGTTTTCTGTTACTAAGGTCCTTCTGTTTTGATTCTGATGTAACCTAAACAATGTGCTTCCACATCAGGATATAAAGGATTACAGTAAATATAGGTAGGCAGGGGGATGCTGAAATGCTTTTTTACAGGGGAGACACAGCTACAGAGATGAACTCCTTGGGAACAAAGGTCTATTCAAGGAAAGCTCAATATTCCTAGATGGCCTTGCCATCCAGATCAGATTTAATGAGCCTCCAAAGAGTAATGGCTGGATAGCAACAGCCTTTAGTAGAAAGCTTTCTGAGAGTAAATAACTACTCAGTGCTATTTTTATTATTTGTAAGGCCATGTGAGCAATTATCCTTGAGTACTGACTACTTGTCTGTCTCTCAGAATTTTCTAATGTTCGATCTCTGATGCTATACTTCTGGGTCACAACTTTGGATCTCTTGTCTTCATCCTCTGAGACCCAAACATTGTTGGTCTATCTTACTGACTACACTTTTGTGTGTCATTTTGATCATAATTAACCTATTGTTCGAATGAAACCTCACACACTAGGTTCCAGGACAGAACACTCAGAATAAGTAAAGCATGTTTACTTTTCTATGTACAGTATGTATATTGATCAGCGATATTTTCTGTCCTGAATACTTATACTGCCCAGAGTCACTTTGGATAATGAGATAGACAGCATATTAATTAAACACATTTAATACATGCAACTGAATGACATAGTATAGAACAGCATAATAATAAAGCACATCAATGTTTATTTCAATTTGAACAGGCTTCTCCCAATATCTGGAAGTTATTATTCTATTGCTATATATGAAATGCCAAATGTTTGTCTTATATCTCAATGAAGCTGAATTGAGTAATAAATTAAGCATGGGATGGAACTGGGTCCTAGCCAAATTTCAGACTGAAAGAATAATTGAAGTGATATGTTTTCCTCCTCCTACCCTTTTTAAAAGTACTGATGTATGAGCATCACTTCGCTTCTCATTGTCTAGTAATGATTTGCAACTGCATCTATTCCTATTCAGAACTGGGTTTTAATTGACAATGGAAGATATGGAAGTTCCATGCTTCTCAATTGATTTGAGATGGCTCATTTATACATGGAGAACACAGCTATCAAGATGCTTAAATAAATTAACTCACAATTTTTCATAGTTCAGAAAATGATGGGAAAATAAACAGAGCTTGCTACTTGAAACTCCAAAATTAGCAACCCCCAAAGTACTTGTTAGAGCATTTCTTAACATAACACCTCCAAATTATGTTAGAAAGGACCACAACATGGAATGATAGTCCAATTCATTTCGATGACACTATCTAACTTATCAATGCATATGATAAAGCAAGTATAGTTAGTATAAAGTTAAACAATATATATATTTAATTCTAAATAATCCTTCAAAAATCTATTCCCCCCCCCTGAAATTCTTACATTGCTACTGAAAATATCTGAAAGTTGGTAAGTGTGCTTATATTTCTGCAGAAGAAACCAGAAGCTTCTTGTGTTCCCCATAAACTCTCTATATCACATGTTTTGAACGGAAATCAGAGTAGTTACTCTGAAGTAGAAATAATTACTATATTTATGACTAGACTAGCTTTGCTTAAAAAGATATGAAATCCTTTTCTTAGTGTACATGTGAATAATGAGAAGAACAGAATCCTAATTATGATGAAAAACTGCCCAATTTTATATGGAGGTTATTCTGCTTAGAGTTTTGAGTAGGCCATATTCAAGTGTAGTGCTGGCTTATTGGCTTGATTTCCCCATCCTACATTTGCCAGAAGAGGTGACAGAGAAAGTATTGTTAGCATGCATTGGGTTTTGTGGTTGAATTAGTAGTTGCTGACTTTTGTGGAAATGTGGAAAGAAAAACCACATAAACCCCAAATCCTTTTTATTTTTATCAGGCTAAAAAAAAAGAGATCCCTTTCTCCTCAAAAAGCCCAAGTCCTACTTGCTTCAGAAAGACTGATGAAAGTTTCTGAAGGAAAGAGGTCTAAGATTCAGGACAGTTTAATTTTCTGCACCTTTCAAATGCGTTCTTTTATCTTGAAGTGGTGTTTATTTCAGGATAATTACATAGTGACTGTCCCACTCACATTGTATCATTTAAGAGTAGTGCAAGCTTCTTACATTACCTTCTCTATTTCACTTAAGTTTCTGTACAAACCTCTTTATAGCTATGACTTTGATGATTGGCTCTTTCCTGAAGAAAAAGCATTGGGAGAAATGTGAAGGTGTCTAGAACAACCACATCTCTAGTTCTTTTGATTGAAGGGGATAATAAGTTCAATTGTCTTCTGGTAGTTTTACTTTTATCTGAACCCCAAAGGATTTATTCCCAGTTTTAGGTACTGTTCTTGATATGACCTTTTGAAGGTAGTTCATGCTGATTGGGGCTTATAGAGATTGCAAAATCAGATTATCCACTCTATATTATGAGAACTGGAGATGAATGGGGGGCAATAGAACAATATTATGAGAACTGGAGGTGAATGGGAGGCAGTAGAATAATATTTATGGAATAATAATGACTATGAAATGTCCTAAATTCAGCTAAACTGATGACAACATATTCTAAATACACTATAATACAACATATCCTAAGCTGTGTTGCCATATCCTCTCATGTGGGGAAACATTACTTATTTGTTAGCTATATGTTGCATCAATTTTACTGGGGAATTGCTTAACAGAAGAAAACTGACAGGAACTTCTAAACCTGAATTTTAGACACGCACATTAGACTATCCCTTTTATCATCTGTTCCTTGGTATTTAGGAAATGCAAATGAAAGTCTTATTATTTTGCATAGGCATGGGGGAAAGAACAATTCTCAGAGTTCAAAAGTGAGAACTTCAAGCTGTTCTGACACTAGTTTGTTGTATTTTCATTCTGTAAGTCACCTAAAGATGTCTGAAGTAACCATTGGTGATTAGATACTGATAATGATCAAGAGAAATCAACTACCCAAGTTCTTGTGAAATGGAAAAGTGTATACATTTTATACAGTCTTGTATAAAGTCATTGCCTGATGTCAGAATTGGTTCAAATTAGATCCTAAACAGTGATGTATCTTTTAATAAAGAGCAGTAGCTATCAATCAGATTCACAAGTGGCATGACTAGCACAACTATAAATACTGTGATCTAACCCAGCCAATATTTTTGATCCAGCATTTGGTGTGAAGCCTCCTTTATAGAACAGGAAAAGATAATCTAAATTTCATTTTTAAAAGAAAAATGACTTGCTTTCACCAAAGCCAACAACATAAGTTGATGAGAAGAGATGCCATATATGGGCTTGGATGTTTCTTTCTAATCATACTCAATGAGTTCTTCAAAGGGAAGTGGAGGAAAGTTGTCTGTCATCCTTGCTTTAGTGGATCCTGCATGGAACAGGTAGCTAGAATTGATGACTCTATAAGGTCTCTCCAACTCTGTGATTCTATGAAGTTCCTATGAATAAATTGTGCAACAGATGTACTGTATCATACTCAACCTTTTGCATAATATATATAGCCATCTGTTATGTTGTCTAGAAAAGACTAGATATTAAGAACTGGGAAGCAAAAAAAAACCCAAAACAAAAAACAATCCATAACTCTGAAAAGTTGTAATTTACTCTTGCTATATAGCTTTTTAATATCACTACAGTTCAATTGTTCCTGTAATTGTAATTAAAATGGAAAAAAATGATTTTTTACCAGTAAATTAACAAATAACCACAAAAACTCTTCAAGCATTATTGTGTCAATGGAATTGAAAGATACAAAACAACAATGATCAGAATTCCACTTTGGGGTAAAATGTTCTTCATATATCCCTACAATCTCATTTGTGTCATCACTTTTGTATGTCATACTTTGCATACGATTTCAGAGGAATCTACTTTCTGAATTGTTTTTGTGTTGTTTAAGTGTTCACTTGAATGACAATATGTAGCCCACACTTGTGCATGAGAAAATGGTCTGTCATTCCATTCTTCTATGATTCCCCCTCACCTGAGATGCCTCATTCCCAACTTCTATATCTAACCTACAGTTCTGATATTTTCTACTCAAATACTTATGTCTGATCTTCCTTATGTCCCCCTGGTTTTAGTTTATGTAGGAGGGGCTGCATTTACTTCTTACAAATGTTTCTTAAATGTTTCTAAGCTGCCTTAAGAAAGTTCAAAACATTATTAAAGATCCATCTCATCCTGGGCACCTTTTTTGAACTATTACCATCTGGCAGATGGTACAGAATAATAAAAACAAGGACAATTAGGCTGAAAAACAGCTTCTATCCCAGGGCAGGAACTCTTGAATTCTACTTTTATAGTGCAGTGTTGGTGCAGTGTCGGGGTTTTCAATTCAATGTGTGGAGTGTGAAGGATGTGTGTTTGTGTTTATTTTCATGGTCACGATGTGCACTGAAGATGGAGTTTGATTTCGTTGTTTGAGGTGCAATGACAATAAAGTAAACTAAATTAAATTTGTCTCAGGCCAAGAATCGCAACAGCTCAAGTACTGTCTGTGAAAATGTACGCTACATCTTAAGTCTGAATGTGTTGGTCCTGGCTTTAGAATGATTGGGTTGTATTTCAGCAGGAACTCTTGCCACTATTTTCCTATGTATGCTTTCTCTAAAGGTATGCAGAGATCCTTTCTGCTTCATGGCAAAAAGAAAATAAAAGTACTCTAAAACATTACAACATACATATAGAACAAGATATAAGTATTGCAAACATTAAATTGGTCTACAGTTACAAACTTCCCACCAAAATGTACACAACGCCTCCAGATATTTTAAGTCTATAGAAAATATTTTGGTATCCTAAAAAGAAAGCTACATTTTTAATCTAATATTTGCAGGAGCAATTTGAAATGTGAAATGTCAGATGGGCCGGATGAAGCACATCCTGTTTTCCCTACTTTCTCTTAAAATACTTGTCACAAATAACTATCAGCACAGCTCAGATTGACACTACCTGTGTGACCAGATTGACACCGACCGTGACCAGATAGGTTCTTGGACCAGGGTGAAATAAGTTTGAAAGCCTGTTTAGTTCAAATGATTGCCTAATCTTTTCTCCCATAACATATTCCTCAGAGGTTTTCCAACAATCTTAGAGAAAGCCTGGGATGTAAGCCAAAGCTAAACAAATGACAGTGTTTTATCCTCCCTTTATTGTTTGAAAGACGGAGGCAGAAGGAGGCTTGCATTTGTTACAGTGATGGAAAGACAAACTCCTCCTCCTTTGTGAGATTAAGGGCTGCTCAGAAAATGACAATCACTAGAGAGGATGTTCCCTCACCCT